>JAOTOM010004448.1:0-257500 GCA_034440615.1 Ashinkailepas kermadecensis
AATAAAATACTTCAGCGATCAGATGCAGGCTAAAACACACCGGCATTGATGAAGCATCAGAGCACAGCAGACCTGAACGGTGATGACGATGGGTGAAAGTATTTCCTTGGTGCTAACGTTAGGGAGGGGAATTTTTCCCCTTAGTACGCCACTGCGGCTGCTCAACGTGTTTTTTCCGCAGATTACACGATCGAGAGTAGAAAGGCCCTTCGGATAATTTTATTTCGGGACCCATTCTTAATTTTCCGGTGCTCTGGTCGATTCGATGGAGTCTCCTTGTGGTTTTTGGTGAAGTCTATTTTTATAAGCCCCCTGCAGGCTATTTTTGGAACCCGGTACGATTCTTCTGGCTCTCGGTGCGTTTTTTCCGGTGCCCAAACAGGTTTCTTTCCGGCGTCCGACGACTTCTTATTTTGTGGATCTTTGACGCAATTTTTCCGTCAGCAAGGTGACATTCCGGGTATATATTGGTACTTGGGAAGCCAGCTGCAACTTGTGGGGCTCCGGCACGACGTTTTGGCCCCAGTGAGATTTTCAGGAGAAGCGGCGTGCATTTTTTTGTCTAAGTGCGATTTTTGGGGCCCCGTCGTCACTTGATCGGATCCCTTGCGGTGGCTACGACACGTTTGTGGGGGCCCAACAAGTTTTGTGGGCTGTTGGAGCTATTGTTGAGATCCCAGATTGATTTACCGTGTCCGGACTATTTTTCATTTACCCTGCTTCATTTGTTGGGTGATCTCAACGAGACTTTTAGAGCCCCGGTGGGACCTGTCAGGCCTCTGGCGTCATTTTCAGGGGCCCGGGGTGATAATCCTTAGTACCCCAGTCTCGGCGTGATTTTCAGGGAGGCCCCGGCCCGACCGTTTGTGGCCCCGTCGTGATTTTCTTGAATCCCGGCTCGACTTGTTTCCGGCCCCAACGTAATTTTCAGGGGCCCAGGTGCAAACTTTTGAGGCCCCAGCGTCATTATCGGGGCCCCTGCACTACGTTTGGGGCCCCCAAAGTGATTTTTCTGAGCCCCGGTGCGATTTTTGGTGGACCGAGTGAATTTTTTATGGAGCATAACGCATTTTTTCCTAACCTCGGCGGATTCTTGGGGCCCCACAACCTATCAGGAGGGGGGAGGGGTGAGGCAACTGCCCACAATTCCCCCTCCCCCATTCGGTATGTCACTGTGCCATGCAATGATGCAACATAAGAATCCAGGAATAGTTAATATGTTTCATCACTCACATGTGATTACAACTCCCCAGTTATCCAGACAGTTTGAGGAAAGTCAAACATCTGCTGCATAGATCAGCAAGGATGGATTTTAAGGCAACATGGATAACATGGAATTCCGGTCACAGTAGTTATGCTGCAATACATACCTTCTTCAACAGACTGCTTTGGAGATGGATGAGTTCCTGAAGTTTGGTCAGGGTTGGAGTTGAGGTGGATGGAGCAACACTGTGAAGGACTTAACATATGGTTCAAGAGACTTGTTTCCATTAACAATACAGGGGATGAAGTAACATTTTCATTGACTTCTATGGATTTCACTGGCTTCATTGACTTCTATGGTGTCCTGAGTAAGTAGGACAATCGAAATTATTTTTGGGGGAGTGGGGGGCAAATTGGGCATACAAATAATCATTTCTTGCATGGAAGTCTAGGCTAGGTTAGGTTAGGCTATTTTACATGTTTTTTTATCTGAACATTATTTTTCATCCTATATTACTCAAATCCAAGCCCCCTTTTCCGTGTTATTTTTCCTCACAATTGAAAAGTGTGCATCTGCAGAGGAAATGAGCGGTTACATCATGTTCAGCACATTAACAAACACTGCATTAAACAAAAAAAAATTCAAAGAAATCGGAGAGTACCATGAGCTGAAAAATTACCCAAAAAGCCAGGTATTATCACAGTTCAAGGTAACCACAAGACAAGTTTTACACACATTTTACCTCCATGAAGGGGGACGAGTGGTCTAGGGGTAAGATGCTCGTCTCACAATCGAAAGGTTGTGGGTTCGAGTCTCACCTGTCGCTACTCTTCGCCCGCGACCAATCGGCGTGAGAGATTGGCGACGCTACATGACTCAACGGTCGACGTGTCGTAAAACCAATAACCAACCAACCTCCATGAAGCGTACAGAGGGGTTAGGTTTGCCAGGTTAGGTTAGGCTTTTGTTGTAAGTTATAAAAAGAATCACTTGTTGGTAAATAATTTTTGTTAATTATTTTTCTACAAAAAAAATAATAAACGGTTCAGGCTAGCTTAGGTTAGGTCTTTTAAGTTGAAAATATTTGATAAAATGCCTCGAAAGTTTAAATTAAAAACAATTCCTTTCTTGTATGGGAAGTTTAAATATGTTAGGTAAGTTTATCATACATCTTGAACATTATTTGCATGCTATATTTCCTTACTCCACACCCTTTTTTGGTGTTATTTTTACTCCCAATTGAAAGGCATGCATTTGCAGAAGAAAGGACATTAAATTTGTGCTTTTATGTGTTTTATTAATATTTTTTAATTTAAATTTCCAATGCAATGTTTATGAATGTCACTAAGCTGATGGCACTACTCAGTTTCTGTGCAGATGCTTGTAGTTGTGAGCAGGTTGTGAGCAAATTAACATTAAAAATGGGCTTGGAGTTAGTAACATAGCAATTAAAAGAAATACATTACAAATTCAACATAACCTAACGTAACCTAGCCTTACCTGACCTTGGAGAAAACAACTACAAAAACAAGATTGGGAAAATATATAGCAATTTATTTTCTTGAAATTTGGAAATGAAAAAACCTAACCCAACCTAATCTAACCAGAATTATTGTGCTTTAAGGTGGTAACTAGGCAAGTTATTACACATTTGCCTCAATAAAGCAAACAAATGGGCTATGTTTGGTGATGTTAGATTAGTTTAAGTGTTTAAGTTCGAAATCTTTTGCAAAAATTGTTCCAAAATTTGAAAGAAATACATCTTTTTTCTTTAAAAGCAGCTTATGTTAGATTAAGTTAAGTTGGGTTACATTTTTTTATTGTAAAAAAAAATACATTGCTTGAAATTTTTACAACTTGATGTTTTGGTTTTCTTTTTCTCCAAGGGGAGGTTAAGCTAGGTTAGGTTAGGTTATGTTGCATCTTTTTATTAAAAACAAAACTACTTTACCCTATGTCACCCAATTCAAAGCTTTTTGTTGGTGTTATTTTGCTCACAGCCCGAAATCTAGGCATTTGTATAGAAAATGAGTGGTCCCATCATCTGAGTCACTTTCATAAACATTGCATTGAAATGATACATTCCACGAAGTCATAAAACACCTTAAAACACAAATTTACCAAAATGTGCAGTAACATCATGTTCATCACCTTCCTAAACATTGCATGGAAAAAAAATAATCAGAAATTACCTTAAGCTGTAAATTTACCAAAATGTGTGCCAACCCCTGGACGGAAATGCAACACTAGGTGCCCCAATCCTGGGCAGAAAGGGCACTAAGAGCAGGGGAATGAAAATATTAATAAAAGTAAACTAAAAACAGCTTTTCTTGAAGACAAACGTGGTAGTTATGTGATATTAACATGGAAACCCTGAGCACAAATCAGACAAAAGCATGGACTGGACTTTTTCAAGCTTACCTGCCAACTTCTTCAACTACTGTTCCTTTGGGAATTAAATATCAGCAAGCTATTTATTCACTATTTAAAATCACACCAATCCGCAAATACATCAGAATGTGCGAAGTACAAAACACGAATCAGTACGACGTCACATGACATTGGCCTCCGGATTAAACACTGCGCGCAATTGCACCACAAATGTCTTACCTCCGTCACATTTGTGACTGTAACCTCAAATTTAGACTTTAGGCGCTGGAATTTCTGTAACTGGAATTTTTCTTTGGATGTTACGATTTTGGATGTTCTGAGGAACGCCCATCACGATTTGTGACATTTAATACGCGCTAGTGTCTATCGATACAAATCGACACCCCTGCTTTGGAGAAAAAAATAGAAACAAATATTAAGCAATATATATTCTGAAAATGTTCTAAATTGAACAACCGAACCCAACTTACCCGAACCTAATGTCAGCTGCTTTTGAAGAAAAATTTTCGATTTTATTTTATTTTTTAAAATGATTGAACAATTTTTCCAAGGTAACCAACTAAACTAGCCTAACCTAGCCAAATCGGTATTATTGTGCTTTAAGGTGGTAACAAGACAAGTTTGTACACACATTTGCCTCCATATAGCAAGCGAATGGGTCAGGTTTGGTTAAGTTAGGTTAGTTTAGGTTTTTCAAGTTGGAAAACTTTTTAAAAAATTCCCAAAAAGTTTCCCCAAAAAATTGCAAATTATTTCGTAACCTTGCGGTCTAAGGTGTTCTTTTCTTCCTTTAAAACAAAAAAAAAATGCAGAATACCATGTTTATGAAGGTGACTAAGATGATTCGACCCACTTATTTTCTGTGCTTACTTTTCAGGTTGTGAACAAAATAATGCTAAAAGGGCTTTGAGTTCGGTAACATAGCATAAACATAAATGTTTTTTTTTAATGCAACAAAACCCTGACCTATCTTATGAGAACAAAAAATTAAAACTAAATTAAAATGTCACTTAATTTATTTTCTGAAAATTCTCAACCTTAAAAAAAGAAACTTAACCGAGCCTAACCTAGCCTAAGCTGATTTTGAATAAAAATAACATTTTTTTTGTGAATATGGTTGTAAATTTGTTCGGAAACTTTTGGGTATTGTTGTGCTTTAAGGTGGGAACAATAAAAGTTGTATGGGCGCTGTATGACCAACGCAGTCAATGCGGTTGTAAACCCAAATAACCAACCAACCAACCCAGAAAGATGTAAGCTGTACTTCCACAGTGGAGGGAATTCCAGCTATTTTGTTTGTTTTTGCACACAATTTTACATTTTTCAGCAAAAGGTGGAGAGTCAGTCCACTATCTAATCCAAATATGTTTTTATTCAGTACAAAATGTGCTGGTTAACATCAATGTTTCTACTTAGCATGGGGTTTTTCATTTTTTCCCTTTACCTTTCTTATCAGCATAAAATAGCATAGGTTATTGGGAGGGGGGGGGCCCAAATCAACATTGGGGGGGGGGCAAGATCAACATTGATGGGGCCATAGCCCCCACAAAAGGATACAAATCGACGCCCCTGCATACATACATGATTTTGCACTTATCAAAATTTAATTTCATCTGCCATTTTTTGGACCACTTCACAAGCTCTTCTAAGTCTTTCTGTAGCATGTGCCTAGGTGCCTAGGTACCAGGTAAATATCAAGCTTATAGTGTGATGAGTGGGCTGTTGAGGTTAATTATAGTTTGTATATCCACACTCTCAATGATAAATGATTGTTGTTCACGGGACTGGATTGTATGCAAGTTTGACAATGACAATTGGTTTTTGTGCACACCATTTTGAATTTTGTAGCAAAAGATGGAGAGTCAGTCCACTATCTAACCCAAATCTGTTTTTCATAACAAAATGTGCTGGTTAACATCAGCTACATTTTATATGTACCTAGCATGGTGTTTTCCTTCTTTTTTCCTTCAACTTTTTTATCAGCATAAAAATAGCATATGTTATTGGGGAGGCCCAAATCAACATTGGGGGGCCCAAGATCAACATTGGTGGGGCCCTGGCCCCCACAAAAGGATACAAATCGACGCCCCTGCCATCTAGACATTATGGGGATGTCCCCATCCTAGTCCCGCCTTCAGCGCCTAAAATATCACACAAACTATAACGTAAAATTCCCTTTACGTAAACGTCCACATGCCTGCACCTTGATCGCAAACACCCGCTTTTATAGTCAGACATGTAACGTACTCGCTTCAAAGGTGGCGCAAATGACCTCTGTGGTCCGGTACACCTAAAAAAATAACTCCCCCACCCATGTGCAGTGAAATTGAAACTTGCCTGATGATTCCAATTTCTGCAATATACGAATAAAAACCTGTGACGTCATCAAGATTTGAATGCGAACTTTGGTGTACCTTTTAACATAATGGTATTTTTGCGGCGTTTAATAATGGTGTTTTTGCGGCGTACGAGACATTGGTCTTGTCAAGGCCATTTCTTGTATAGCATTGGTCTTGTATGACTGTAAGGTTCGCTTAAAAGTCATGTGAGCCACAGCTTTCTTTTTTATTCTTTTAGGAATACCAATTATAATGCAGTGGCCATGCAGCTTCTTGCTGACTTTTCTCTGTCATGGTATCATAAGCTGACAGATTTGCCCACACATGGCTCTCGTTTTTCCCCATATCAATATTTAATGCATGCATTGTCATTGGGCATGTAGGTAGGTACCTAGGTAAATATCAAGCTGATGGTGTGATAGGTGGGCTGCTGAAGATAATTATAGTTTGCATATCCACAATAGCAATGATTGTCATTATTGTTCACTGGACAATGCAAGTTTGACAATGACTGGAAATTAAGAATGGATTTTTTCCTGTTTAAGCTCATATGCATGTGGTTTTGCCATTGGTGGCGTGTACAAACATCAGTATGACAATCCAATTGTTGTTTTGTGGCTTAACATTTTTTAAAAAGACAATCTGGTTTAAAATGCATCATCATCGAATCTTAACATTGTATGCTGTAAGTTTTCCTTCCACAGTGGAGGGAAATCTAGCTATTTTGTTTTTTTTTGCACATAATTTTGAATTGTGTAGCAAAAGTTGGATACTCAGTCCACTATCTAATCCAAATCTGTTCTTTTTCAGTACAAAATGTGCTGGTTAACATCAACTAAGTTTTCTATGTACCTAACACAGTGTTTTTCTTCTTTTTTTCCTTTAGCTTTTTATCAGCATAAAAATAGCATGTGTTATTGGGGGGCCCAAATCAACATTGGGGGGGGGGGGCCAAGATCAGCATTGGGGGGGCCATGGCCTCCGCAAAAGGATACAAATCGACGCCCCTGGCAAGAGGTCAGTACTCCAGTGCGTCTCATGCGCGGCTATCCTGCTGGTGCAGCGTACAGTTATTGTACCGACGCGTCGAGTTTCAACTGGGCGCCGAATCGCCGGCTGGGGCAGCGACGACAAGTCCTGCAGTCGCGCAAGACATCAGGGCGGGACACAAGCAGGAATCCGGCCACCAGACGCCGGTCGGATCTTCCGGGCATTTGGTGACCCGTCAAGACATCGCGCCTGGCGGGTACCAACGGGGAGGTCCAGCGGTGATAGCTGTGGCACCACGACCAAGCGTCAGGCGGGAAGGTCCGGCGGTGACAGCTGTGCCACCACGACCAAGCGTCAGGCGGGAAGGTCCGGCGGTGACAGCTGTGCCACCACGACCAAGCGTCAGGCGGGAAGGTCCGGCGGTGACAGCTGTGCCACCACGACCAAGCGTCAGGCGGGAAGGTCCGGCGGTGACAGCTGTGCCACCACGACCAAGCGTCAGGCGGGAAGGTCCGGCGGTGACAGCTGTGCCACCACGACCAAGCGTCAGGCGGGAAGGTCCGGCGGTGACAGCTGTGCCACCACGACCAAGCGTCAGGACACAAACACTAGAGAAAGGAGAGGGATTTCTTCACCACGCTAGAATATCTGCCATCTTGCGACAACGTATCGGTCTCTGCTATCGACACTGTGACTGGCCGGTGCCAGTCGCTAGTGTTGGCGGCAGACTGTCCCGACGACCAGCTCTTCCTTCTGGACCGCAGCTACGGCAGGCCGGCTGCCGCCGTTGGCTCTGCCCCGACAACCACCTCGGCCTGGGCGCTGGCTGTCGGACGGCAGACGACCTGCACGCGTGCCCCGCGGGCATTAGCCTGGCCGTGGACGAGCACGGCTACTTCACGCTGCCGACCGAGAGGAGGCGCGCCTACTGCGCCACGAACGTGTGCACGAGTGACGGCCACGTGCTGTGGCGGGGAGACGACGCCGCTGGCTGCTACCCGCTGCGCAGCTCCGAGTCCGAGTCAGCTCCGGCTGCAAATCCGAGCGCCTGCTGTGGCTGCTGTGGCTCGACGCAGAGGCCGGTGAAGTGTTGTGCGGAAACGCCACGGCGGCGCCGCAGGGCGACCGACGCGTCTCCTGCACCGGAGGCGCCCTGCGCGATCACAGAGGTCGCTGCCTCGGCCAGCTGCACCGGCGTTTTCCTGTGATTTAGCCGAACGAGTTGGGCGGTCCGGTCTGAGACTGCGACGGCGACCTGGTTGTGGTTGATGACCGTGGTGCGATGCTGCACATAACATTTTCACACGATTAGCTCAGGCTTACTAGGCATTCAACGCACATTATACATGCAAAACATGCTCCGATTGATTTTGTGCTCCCAAGCATTGTAGGGATGCTCTCTTCACCAGGAGGGTGCACCGGACGGAAGCACCACGAGGGCGTGATAAACCTCTTCACAACGTCAGTGTATCCTGCTGGATATGCTGCCACGCTATGCTCCACCACTGCGAACACAACGCGGCTACGCCAAATGGCCGTACGCGTGTAATATATAGATGTATTTCGCGCCGCAACTCGACCACCCGCGCACCTACAGATTGTCCACGATCCACTGGTAGTAAGCCTGCACCCTGGTGTAGATTCCGACCTTGACCGCCTGGCCGCACTGTTCGTTGCCGAACGCCACGATGCCGGCCACGTGCCAGCGGCCGGTGCGGTCGTCCTGACACACCAGGCCTCCGCCCGAGTCGCCCGAGCAGGCGTCAATGCCGCCGCCCAGCACGACGCCGGCGCAGAGCATGTGCTCCGGCTCGAACAGGTCGCCGTGCGACTCGACGGTGCCGCAGAAGCTCTCGCTGACCACCGGTATGCGGCCGCCGCGCAGTCGGTCTGGCGTGTTCGAGCCACGCGCCGTGGTGCTGCCCCAGCCGGAGACGACGCAGGTGGTGGTGGGGCCCGGCGGAGGCGACAGCGGCGGCGGCAGGCAGGCCGGCTGCACCTGCCTCAGCGACACACACACACACAGACATAAGCATCCGCCTTCTCAGTGGCCGTCTGTAGTCACAGACCAGCACGGGTGGAACTTCGTTAAAAAAAGGTAGCGGTGATCAGGGATATCCCGCTTACCTTACTACCTCCCAAACAAAACACACTCCTGGGATATCGCTCACTTCATTCTCAAACGTCCATATTGTATCTTGTATTTGTCCCGGAAAGTGGTACATCGTTTAGATTTCAGGGTAATGACTCTCGCGTTTTATCGAATTTCCTCTTCGTTTACTTCGAGTAGGATGTAATACGATACGCCAAATCAAATATTTGTTTCTTGTTTATTGTACAGTTCTATATTTATAATTTATGATTTATAGCAAGGCATTTCGACCAGTTGTTTTCCATTGCGAAGTTAAACTTCTTCTCACGGCACACGCTGATTGGCATGCGTAGAATACAAAATCAAACAGCACAAAGATCAACAAACAATCCGCCGGGAAGATTCGCATGCTCGTTGAGTAACATTGGCACGTCATTGTATTGTGATTTCTGGTGATATTTGCAACGTCTTTTGGTGCAAAGCAAGCTCATGAAATATTTCTGACAACGCTATCCGAATATGTGTTCACCACAGATTCCTTGATCAATCCTGAAGGAGCCTATTGTTTGCCTCTATTAAAATTAGCGCTGGTGACGTAGAAACACCCAAGCTGGCACGGATGTCATGAGTTAGACAAATGGAAGCAAGATCGGTGGACATGTCCTATTCGTTAGATCCACTTGGGAAGATGCCTCCATTCGGCCCAGATTTGTCAGCCGCAGGGACTGTAGGTCGGGTCTACTAGGGCGTCCATAGTTCTCAGTTGAAAAAATAGACGCCTAAATTGCATGTTATCCATTTGATGGAAAACCCAGCTTACTTGTTTTATGAAAAATGCTTCGTAATCATCTCGGAATATTGGTAATGGCAGATTCAACATCAGAACAAAGTCCATAATTCAAAAATCATCATCGTCCCAGTTATAAGTGGAGCGTTCTTTCTCTTTACGGGGATCAGAAGCCCTCCAATGTTCGGTTGAGCCTCTTCAATAATTGCATATCGTAAAGTGGGACACCTGAGGTCCCCCACTGTAATCCATTCGGGAACTGACGGCTATGGCCCTAGATCATCAATATATCGACGTACTCACCCTCCGCGAGAACTTCACGGCTGATATACGAGTGTTGAGTTTGATAATGGCCAAGTCCGCCCGCCTCGATTTGGAGGTGACGCTGTATTCTTCATGGGGAAACATTTCCTCGATGGTAAAAACCATTTCCTCCGACTCAGCCTTATTCCTGTCGTGATCGCCCACAACCACCTGCCGAAAAAAATGCCTTGTTTGTTTATTTGGGCTTAAGGGCGCCCTAGCTGCTAATGGTTATTTAGCGCCCATAACTGGTAGTTTTCAAAACATGATATGAAGATCGTCGTGACTGTTATTGAAATGGATAAATGATGTGAAACTGAATAACCGCGAAGTAACGGTATATTTGCCCTGTGGCAACGACCTCCGAGCTGTCTCCTAACACATCAGTGTACGACATTGCACGAATCACGCGTCGGTCCAAAGTCTTCGTTCTTCCCGGAAGTTCCGACACGAAAACAGCATGTGGCGAACTGTCATAGGTACGTTGCATCGAGGACAGCGTGGCTTCGCCTCCTTGATCAGAAGGTGTCTGTGTGTAGCGTATGTGTGCCCTATTCTAAGTCTTGCCAAAATCACCTCTTCCCTCCTACACTTCTTCAGTGATGATGGCCATGGCGCCAGAACGTGCTTTATAGATCGAAGTTTTTTGGAAGCCTGAGAATTCCAACTTGCTTGCCACTTTTCATGAAGAAAAGCAGATACATCCGAGTAGAAATCCCTTGCGGGTAGGGGCAGAGCTCGTGTCCAACGAGACTGTTCGGCACGCTTTGCAGCAGCATCGCCCAGCTCGTTGCCAGTGATGCCGATATGGCTGGGTACCAAACAGAAGACAGTCCTTTTACCTGCTCTATTCAATGAAGTCAGGTGAGTTAAAATCTCCTGAAGAAACGGGTTTTATTCGAAAACGATTGTAGGGATATAAGGCTACTCAACGAGTCTGTTATAATGACATTGAAGGCTTCGTCTCCGACCTCAATAAAATATAGAGCTTTAATAATCGCCAACAATTCGGCGGAATACACAGACACGGAAAAGATATAGGGACTGTGCCACATAGGAATACGCACCCAGTGCCAATTTTTGTCTTGGAACCATCGGTGTAGGTTCTGGAGTAGCATTGATATGATTCTAGTAATTCCTGTGCTTCTGCCTTGAAGAGCTCTGAGAGACTGCTTACTTTCTTGATCGTTGCAAGGGAAATATCAATCGTGGGTGAAATGAGTTCCCATAGTGGGATACGAGTGTTTTATTTTCGCGACGCCTCGTAGTGGGATCTGAGCTTCTTGCAGGAGCGAGCGTACTCTGACGCAGAAGGGTCTTAGTTTTTATCCCTTTTGTCCGCTAAGAAATGATAACATGTGATGCGAGAAAACAGACTTGTATGTGGGGTGTGCTGGAAACAGCCTCAGCTTAATTCCGTATCGGAGTCCCAGTTTTTCGCGTCTGTTTGCTGACGACGGCTCGTGGGCCTCTACCAAGAGACTCACAGCTGGCGATGTCCGGAAGGCCCCTGTAGAGATCCTTAACGCTGTGTGATGTATGGTATCAAACTTCTGCTTCACTAAGCTACTCGCACTGTTGTATATAAATGATGCATAGTCAATCTTGGAGCGAATAAGGGAACGATACAGTAAGAAAACTGTTTCTCCGTCAGCTCCATAATTCCTTCTGGAAACACATTTCATAATATCCATGGCTCGGAAGCCCGCAGAGTGTTTAGATGTTCCCTTGTAGGGGAGCCAGGTAGGACGTGATCTACCGTGCTGCGATGTTTCCTGAAGCCGCACTGGGAGCTTGTAAAATGTGCTTACTATCCAAGAACCAGCTAAGACGGACGTTTACCATTCGCTCCACAATTTGCAGAGGCATGATGCCAAAGAGATTGGACGGTAGTGTAGAGGGTCGCGACCCGCTCTTGCCCGGCTTCACGATAGGTATCACAGTTGCTTCCCGCCACGAAGACGGAAATTTGCCACTTCGCCAGAGTGTGTTGAAGGAGGCGAGAAGAGCAACCAAGGCACACGGTGGAAGATGTTTCAACCCAGCGTTGTGGATTCCGTCAGGCCCTTCTGGTACAGGTCGCAGAGATCTCACGACAGAAATTAGTTCTGCCATGGTGAAGAGACGATTGTATGAGTGATGCACCGAAGTAGTGAAGTCCACAGGCGTGGACTCACATCGAGCCCTATATCGCACAAACTCTGGGTCAGCACCGCTGTAAAGGCTTCTTCGCGATATGGCTGGACCAATCGCATAGGCAACATCTGCGAGGTGGGTGATATCCTGCTTCGCTATGTGCAGCACTGGAAGAGGGGCTGAGCGGAAGGTGCCGGAAATCTTTTTTTACGCGGGTCCACACTTGTGATGACGAGCTAGAGCGATTCAAGTTACTCACTGATGTTCTCCACGAGACACGCTTGGCATCGGCTCTGACTCGCCGTACTAGTGCTTTCGCCTTTCGAAAAGCAATCAAGTTAGCTGTGGTGCAGTTACGACCAAATGTTTTGTATGCACGGCGTCGTGCCCGGAAGGCATCTCGACAATCTTCTGTCCACCACGGAACAGGAGTTCTACGCGGAGTACTAGATGCTTAGAGCTTCCGGATGCACACTGATGCCGCTTCTATAATTACATCTGACAGGCTTTCTATCGAAATAGGTTGCTGTCCTGTCAGGGTAGTAAGACTGCCTTTGAGTTGGCTTTCATATGCCTACCAATCAGCTTTATTTAAATTCCATCGCCGGGGTTTGGTACCTGAACGATTGTTGTGTCGGAATGTTAACCATACTGGGAAATGATAATTTCCCATGGGGTCTTATGACACTGTCGAATCGTAACATTGTGTAAGCTCGGGACTGCATATGCTCAAGTTAAGCACCGATGTACTTCCGGATGGCATCGTGAAATGGGTTCGAATGCCAGTGTTTAAAATGTATAGTGATTCTTCCAGGATAAAAGATTGTAAAACTCGACTACGGCTGTTCACATTGTTGCATCCCCGCACAGTGTGGTGGGAATTGAAATCTCCTAAAACTAGGAAAGGTATGGATAGTTCGGAAACAAGCCGTTCGAGCTCACTACATGTAAACCAGTTCCAGGAGACAGGTAAATGGAGCAAACTGCTATCGAGCAACGATCCAAGTAGATCCGAGCGGCCACTGCTTGGAGATCGGTGTTTAGGGCAACCTCCCTTGATCCTACACTGTGGTGGACAGCTATCATGACACCGCCGTGCGCAACAGTATCGGTCTCCATATCCTTTCGGATCATTTCGAATCCCAGTATGTCACATCCTGAGTTTGGTCGGAGTTGAGTTTTTTTGCAAACACATCGCGACGGGGTAATGTTGATTTAAAACCACCTGCATTTTCTGCGTACTGTTTCTAAAACCTCTGCAGTTCCATTGTACAAAAACCTTGCATAAGAGCTTGTTAAAATGGATTAAAATATGTACGGTGAAGACGTCCCTTTGAAGCGATGCACCCCTGAATGTGATGATGTAATAAAATTGACTAGAGTGGAGTGACTAAAAGTAGCTATGATAAAGGAAAACGCTAGTTTTAAAGCTCTGGTTCTGTCCTTTTTCCCAGAGTTGGCGCCGCTGTTAACCCAGGGGGTCATCTCTATTCGGTCCCGGGGATTGGGTTCTGGGGCGGGAACGCGGCGATCCCTCGCCCGATGGAGAGCTCGTCAGTGGAAATCCTCTTTTCTGAGTCCCTAGCCGGGGGGAGGCGGCGGAGGGCCCATCTCGTTTGCTGACGGATTCGGTCCCTCCACTCGTCGTCGCGGCGATGAGGTGGCAGACCTCGCCCGGGCCCTCTCCATCTGAGCGAGCCGAGCTCGCTTAGCCTCCCGGGCACGCCTTTCGGCTTCCTGATAGTGGAGGTACGCAACCGATATCTGGATTTGTCGGTGGGACGGCGAGGGAAGTGCGGAAGTAGAGGTTGAGGGTAGGAGAGAGGAGTGGCTCACGGGGACGGGGTAGGATTCAGGAAGGGAAGATGTGAATGTGAGGGACTTCAAGGTAGTGGTGGGAGTGCGTGGGGAGGTAAGGGAAGGCTGGGGGGCGGGCGGGAAGTAGGGGGTGGGGATTTCGAGGCAGGTAACGTTGAGGGTGGGGAGGGGCCAGGCTTGGGTGGAGAGGTCCGAACAGGCCTCTTGGAACTGTTGGCGTGAGTCCATTCCTCGCCTGCACATGCTGCTCGGGAGATCACTGGTTGGTCATCAGAGGATCCATACGTAGTGGGTGGAACTTCGGTCGCTTCGCGTCGTTTTGGGTTTGCTGCCCCTTCCTCGTAGGCGACGCGAAAAGCACTCCGAACACTCGCAGAAGAGAAGTCAATTGTTTTATCAATTCGGACGCTATGTCTGGCTGTACATGTTGTGGGTTTGTTAAACTATTCTTGGTTTTTGCTGAGTATGATGTTCTACGGTGCGATTCTAGGGTGCGTAGAGATCCCTGGCCTCTCTAAACGATATCTTGTTGGTATGCTTTATTGAGCTGATTTCTTTTTCTTTGACATAATTTGGACACGCACGGTGGTACGAGGTGTGGGGCTCCTGCCCTTCACCGCAATTTACACAGAACGTGTTCTGGGAAATGCACGTCTCAGCAGAGAGTTGATGTGAGGCACACTTGCTGCACGCTGAGCGATTGCGGCAGTGCTGTGTGGTGTGTCCAAATATCTGGCACCTCTAACAACGCATGGGACTTGGGAGAAATTATCGCACCATGGATGTGTGTCTACCTACACCGATGGTTCGAAGACTGCTGATGGTGTGAGATGTGCCTTCGTGAGTGGTTCGACTACCAGAACGTTTACACTGCCTAAACATGCATCGATCTACACGGCGGAATTGGTCGCTATTAAAAAAAAACGCTGTGTTTCATTGAAGTTGAAAGCCAAAATCTTCACGTTGTCGTTTCTGACTCGTTAAGTAGTCCTTTAGCTTTGCGTCCTTTTACCCTCGTGACCCGCTCTTACAGGACATCTTGATGCGTCTTAATGCTCTCAGCCATTCTGAGAAGAGCGTCACATTGTGCTGGGTCCCTAGCCATGTGGGGATTACCGGTAATGACATGGCTGATGACGCGGCAAGGAGGGCAGCTGGTCGGCCCCCCTCTCGTGTACTTCCCCTCCTGGCCACAAATTTCAACCATGGTTGAAATTGATAGATTGCAATCTATCAACACATTGTTCGGACTTAAATGGCAGAAAACTTGGGACTCCACTGACAACAACAAGCTAAGAAGGTTGGAAAACCGCCTAGCGTTATTGGAGTCCTCAGTGAGAAAATCTCGACGGGAAGAAGTAGTACTTGCTCGGCTAAGGATTGGGCACACACACGCCACTCATAGCTACTTGTTGATGAAGGGAACGAAGCCGATCTGTAACTGTTGCCTCTCACAGTGCGCCGATCTGTGATGTGCCTCTCACAGTGCGCCATGTCCTGCTGGCATGTCCCAGCTTCGGAGTTCAACGCAGACGGTATTTTGGGCGACAAGTGGAAGCGCTTAATCTTACTGATATTTTAGGTGACGATTCGCGTTTTATCCAGACGGGTTAATTATTTGATTATATCTCTGACATAAGTTTTGCTGTCATCTATCCGCCAGTTTAACGTGACATAGCATCTATTGTGGGTGTATGTTTAGGTGTGCGACTTGGGCGTATGTAACTGCGCATTTTAGAACTATAGAAGGCCTAAGTATAGTGTTATCATATCACCAGTTATGGGCGCTAAATGATCAAATCTGGTTGATGCGCCCTTAACCACAAATAACAACAAGAATAACAACACGCACATAACCTACTCGTATCTCTGGAGGTATATCAATCCTTGTATTGGTACCAAGAGACACTCAGTATCAAATGTCAAAAACGCTAAAAAAAGGGGTGGGACAGGTGGCTACTAAAACATTAAAAACACATGCATACAATACTCAAAAATTCCCACATACAGCTCTTTTCAGCGCCTCCTTCAGCTTAAACTTAAAAGCCCGTC
Source organism: Ashinkailepas kermadecensis (assembly GCA_034440615.1). Lineage (NCBI taxonomy): Eukaryota > Metazoa > Arthropoda > Thecostraca > Neolepadidae > Ashinkailepas > Ashinkailepas kermadecensis. Next base: position 16,113 of record JAOTOM010004448.1, read on the forward strand.
GCATATTCTCGGCCCTAACTTCCTCGGGGAGACTGTTCCAAAGAACTGCAGCGCGGTACATGAAAGAGCGTTGCGCAAAAGAAGTTTTCAGGCGTGGGCGCTCTACTGAAAACGGTGTTGATCGCGTAGATCGAGAGCTGACATCACTTCTCAATGTCACAAGATCACGCAGGGTTTCAGGTGCCCCCGAGTGATGCACTGCAAGATGAACCAGTGAGCAATCCCTAATGTCGACAAAGCGTTGAAAGCTAGGCCAGCCTAACCGCTCAATAACATGCGATATATGACCATAGCGAGAGGTCCTAGTTATGATCCTAGCCGCCCTCATTATGACTTTTTGGATTCGCACGCGCTCGGTGTCACATGCAGCAGACCAGATTGAGCAACAGTACATTACATGGGGGAAAACCAGTGCAAGCACTAACTTCGACAGCGTTTCTTCAGTAAGAGAACGTACATGCTTGGCTAGAGGAAAGATAATGCGGTTACACTTCTTAGCAATATCGCCAATTTGTTCACTCCATGTTAACGATTCGTCCATGGTCACACCCAGGTTTTTGATAGATGAGACACGTGAAATATCCGATCCAAGAACAGAGAGGCTGATGCTAGGCAGCCGCGCGATCATCTGGCGAGAACCAAAAATCACAAATTGCGTTTTAGATGGGTTGAGCTTGAGAAGATTTACACGGTACCACGAGCTCATAGTTTCCAAGCACGATTCGAGACGGCGTTTTGCATACATTATGTCTTCCAATTTCGATGACAACATCGCCTGTGTGTCGTCAGCGTAAGCAACGACTTTAAAGACATCACCTATGTGCGAGAGAAGATCATTTCATCGATCATCGATCCTGTTAAATGTCAAGATGACGTTGTTTGTCTGAATCAGCTCTGAACCCTTCTTTACTTTCATTTTTCTTGCGCCGATCACTCCGAACTTTGAAAGCCCTTCCACAATTTCATCCTCAGATACATCTCTCAGATCAAAGCAGTTGATGATTCCCGTGATGTGTTCTTTGTCTGGTGTGGCTCCACAGTAATTTCGATGGTTTCGTTTTCCTTTTTGCCGTTCTTCCGCACACAGTACACACACTCAGAAGACGTAAGTGCTATACCAGCCTGTTCTGCATCCGCGAATTCTACTTTCAGAGCACCCACCATCCTTAAGTTTTTGACACCTCAGAATTTCGCCAAATCTGTCGCAAACATCCCTCCTATGGAAAGGGGACATGGACGCGAGGCTTTAATTTTTCCCTCTGAACACGAGAACACGAGGGTCGGAAATAGATTCCATGGATAAGTTCTGATCTCCGAGTAGGTACAAGTTGGCCTGGTCCCTCGAGAGGGACCAGGAGTGTTTTTTGCTTGATGTACGTGCCGTACGGCGAGTGTTTGTTTCCGCTCCTCGAGGCACCCCACCACATAGTAGCCCAACTGGGTGGACGCCTGAGTCCCGCGGACGGGAGGATGCCAGGCGCCCGAGCAGCTATACGTGGTAGGCGGTGCCATCCACCGGCCGGGAGAGAGAGACTCACCACCCCGACCGGGATCCAGCGCTGCCCACCCCTTGATCCCTGCCGGCCAGGCCAACAGGCGCTGGGCCGGGGCCCAGACCTTCGGCCCGGGCGAAAAGTCGCTTGGCCCGCATGGGGCTTTTCGGCCCCCCTCCACCCCACCCCCTCCCCCGCCTCTCCGGGATATCGGGACCAAAGAGGCATGTTGGTCCCCGTCACAACTAGCACCGTGCGACGGGGGACCTCAGCCTCCAGGACTCCGTCAACCCTGGGGGCGGGCCGAGGGGCGCGACTACCTCAACAAAACTGAGCTGGAGGGCAGGACCGGGGAAATTGTCCTAACTGCTCATAGTGGGGAGAGTTGGTGTTGCAGGGCCAGGTGAAGGACATGGATGTTGAGATGGGATAGATATTGGAATGGGAGCGTATGGATGAAAGGACGAGTGAAGAAATCTTGGTCTGACCCCTCGCCGGCTCACCGGTGGACTGGAACTCCGGGTCATTGGGGCACGCAATCCCCCCACCACGGAAAGGCGGTGCCTCGTCGGGGGGCCCGCCGAAAAACCACCCTCGACTTATCTCAGCTGGAAACTAAAGCACATTGCAGTGAACGTCTACACAGGTAGAACACTACATACAGTGGACGTATACATGGGTAGAACACTACATACAGTGGACGTCTACATGGGTAGAACACTACATATAGTGGACGTCTACACGGGTAGAACACTACATACCGTGGACGTCTACACGGGTAGAACACTACATACAATAGACGTATACACGGGTAGAACACTACATACAGTAGACATCTGCACGGGTAGAACATTACATACAGTGGATGTTTACACGGGTAGAACACTGCATATAGTGGACGTCTACACGGCTAAAACACTACATGTAGTGGACGTCTCCACGGGTAGAATACTACATACAATGGACGTCTACATGGGTAGAACACTACATACAGTAGACGTCTACACTGGTATAACACTACATACAGTGGACGTCTACATGGGTAGAACCATGCATACGCTTCGCGATGTGATTATCCCCGACTTGAAGACGTGTGGCCCCAAGTTGTGTGGTGCATCCATAACCTTTCGCCACAAATGGAGTCATTGTACGTGATTATGACATTTAAATGCAACTAAAACTTAGAGTCAAAACGCTATAAAAATACGTGAAATGGTCGGACCCGAAGTTCAGATATGCAACTTCTGGTCTGACCAGAAAACTTGAATGCACCACTCACGCAGCTCGACAAAATCATGCTATTGCAAGTTCTGTCTGGCATCGACGCTTTGCATCCCCAAACACATTTAGCATTCCGCTTCTGGATACATATCATCCATTGCGACACATTTTGTCGAAGGTTTGTCGCTTGGCATGATATATCCTGATTCATGCCAATTATTCGCACGTGAGTCATCCCCACGTTTGCATTTTTGTATGCCAATGCAAACACCATATAGAGCGCCGACGGCACATATGTTATGCACCCATATGCTTGTGACACAATGGATAAACATATGTTACCCATATGTTTGTACATGCATGATGGTAGTAATTGTTGAAGCTATGCTTTGTTAGTACAAAATGATTGTCTTGGGTATTTGCTTGTTCGAACTTCACGTACATTTAAATTATTTATAACTTGCTTTATATCGTTCATAGATTTAAGTTACCAGGTTAATTCACACGACATTAGTCTGTTTATTCCCACCTCCTCGGTACACGAATACTGGCAAGTACTATGATCTCTAGGTCGGCGACCATTCCATGGATCTCATCACCTGGAACTTGGACTTGTCGGGTGGTGTAAAGATGCGATTACGCCCAAACAGCAATGTTCTCGTCACGGCGAATTAGGAACCGACGGACATAATTCTGCGGCGTAAAATCACACCAGTGCGAACAAGACAACATCACACAGCGAGCACACCAGCTGGTCATCATCTCCTCCGCGACAGCAAGCCCTGCCCGTTCAGCTGACGCACCTCATACAGGTCGGCCGAGCCCTTGAGGCAGTGAGCTGCCGTCAGGACGGTCCGGTCTGTGACGAGCACGCCGCCGCAGTGGTGTCCGCCGTCAGCGGCCCTGCGCAGCCGCACCTGCCACGGATACTCGCCGTACAGTGTCGACTGGCCGTTGATCACGTGGTCGCTGGTGCGCAGCGTCGTCTTGTGCACCAGTCGTCGGCCGCAGTCTGCCGGCAGGCCGGGCTGGTGGGCGTGGCGACGCAGCGCGGCACGCCTCTGCCGGCTGCTGCGGAACAGTCGGCTGGACGCGTCACGCGTCACCCATGCGCGCCCACTCAGCCCGATGTGGCATTTGCTCGGCTGCAGCCGACGCGTCCCTGGCACCTTGAAACTCTCCTGGCAGAAGGGCGTCACGCTCGTGTCATGAAGGCATCTGCAAGGAGGATCTCACGCCTGTCTCACTCTTCCCATCTTCCCTCATATAAATATTTCCCCATTCCTCTATCTGTCTTTATTATCCCTATCACATTCCGCGTGGCATAACGCTTTTCATGCCAATTTCTGAATGTTGATTTTTTCATATCACTTTCCTCCTCCCTGTCTGCAATGTATTGGCCATTGGTCCTCTCTCACGTACTCAATGAGTGCGAAATAGAGGAGCATGAGTACTACTCATATTCCTGCATTTACCTCGCTATCCATACATCTCCATTTCGATATTCACCTCCTCTCACCCTCTGCGTGCTTCCCTACCCCCAACTCCTTTACCGAACACCAGTGAATCTCTGCGAATCATCACTAACCGATGAGATGGAGGCGCGGCCGAAACTGAACTGCTGACACCCGTCTCCGTGGAAGAAGCAGTAAGCGGCGCACGCGTCCAGCTCGACGTCATCCAGGACCACGCCGGCCACGCTGCTGAAGCTCTGGTGGAAGGGCAGGTTGAAGCTGAGCGGCGACACCTCGTCGAAGGTCGCCAGGATGCGCGAGCAGTAGGCCTCGTCGGCGCCGTTGCTGCAGTCGTTGGTGCCGTCACACATCAAGCCAAAGCGCGTGCAGTGGTCGTCTGGACAGCCGGGCAGTCGGTGCCGCAGCGCGTCACAGTTCCGGTCACCACACTTTATGCAGGTGGCCGAGCGTGTAGTGCAGTGGAAGAGGTCGCCGCAGCAGGGCTCCGAGAACGCGTCCTCCACATCGCGCGGCCAACTGCCCTCAAAAGCGTGCGCGGTCTGTGTGTGGCCCGCCGCCTGATTCTCGGGCTCTGCACACTGCTGTCCGGCCGATGATTCTGCGGAAGAGGCGGTGAGAGGTCATGCTAGTGGGTGTCCTCGTACCAAACTGCTGTTCCTGAGGGAGAGGAGGCCGCAGTCACGCTGCACTCCGCCAGTGGTGACCGACCGAAGATCCTCGGGAACAGCATGGTGTCTGTTATACCCAGGCAGTTATGAGGGGTGCCGAAGTTTAGAGGAGCAGGACACAGTGGGATGTCATCCAGCTGGAGGACGTGTCGGCAGGGCTACGGGGTCGTCACCGACGACCGTGACGGAGGTTGGCTACGGTGACGATGACGGAGACGGTGACGCCGGCGACAGTGACGATGCCGATGATAGTGATGGTGACGGTGGCGGTAACACGGTGACACGATGAGGGTGACGGCGACGGTTACGGCGTATATATATATATATATATATATATATATATATATATATATATATATATGTATAATATATATATGTATATATATGTATATATATATATGTATATATATATATATATATATATATATATATATATATATATATATATATATATATATACACACACACTCGCGCACAAACAAACACCCACCCACACACACACACACACACATATACACACACACACACATATATATATATATATATATATATATGTATGTGTGTATGATATATATGTGTGTGTATGTGTGTGTGTGTGTGTGGGTGGGTGTTTGTTTGTGCGCGAGTGTGCGAGTGTGTGCGAGTATGCGAGCGCGCGTGCGCGGTGTGTGTGTATGCGTGTGTGCCTGTTGGTGTGTGCGTGTGTGTACGTGTGTGTGTGTGTGCGTGTGTGTGCGTGTGTGTGCGTGTGCATGGGTGTAACCACTGGAGGAGGGGTGGGGGACTTGTACCTCCAATTTCTGAAAACTAGCGACTTGTCCCCCTCAATTTTTGTTCGTGTCCCCCAGCCTCAGCTACCTGAGCATGATCGTCGCAAAATTATACTAAATCATTTATAAAGTGAAAATATATATGCAAGAGAATCACCAAAAAGACTAGAAGCCGATCTAGCCAATCAACGGACTTCACAGGCTATCTGTCATCACAAAATCTCCGAGTGGTAAATCAACAGACGTAGAAATTTTCTGCTTCCAGGCCATACTTGAATAACATGAACCTACATCATCTTGTGTGTTTGCTCGGGTGGAAAAATGTGCTTTGCGAGGCCACAAATTTGCATTATCCCAAGGCTTCATTCGTCTTAGGTCACATTCCCCTTCGCATATATCGATATATCCCGAACAAACGTGACTCTGGTTGTCTTTGGGTATCTTCACGACCATGGGGGGGGGGGAAGTAATGCACGTACGTCAAATTAACGTCGTATTCGCATTCGTATTCAGCGACGAGTCGCCAGGGGCGTATTTCTATCGGCATTGGTATTCAGCGACGGGTACATGATCGCTCGAATCAATTACCACAAATGTTTTTGCTTGTACTGAATGTACTGAACACGCTTGAAGCAACTACATATGTCTCGCATGACCACTTTAACGGTCAAGGTCCAACGCATATCGGTTTCTCCATTTTCTTCGTTTTCACCCAAACCTGCCCAAGTCTGGTATCAAACGATAGCCTGTGGTGAACCATCGTGTAACCTTTCAACCCGGTACATGTCAAGGTCAAACTTCAAAGTTAAAGGTAAGGTTGATTTATTAGATGGCGTTATTGCAGCGATATCGACCGAACGCGAGGTCCGGTTGTCATCGCTTCAATTTCCATCAAATCGACGTTGCTTGTTGTGCAGCATCAGAAAGCTAAGCAATCAATTGTTTTCAAGGGCAAAGGCGTAGCTGATGCTTCGGTCGCCTCAATTGTTTTCGTTTTCGATCAAGCCTATGCAAATCTGGTATCAAGCGATAGCCAGTTGTGAACACTCGAGGAACATTTCAAACCTGGACATGTTAAGGTGAAAGGTTTGATTGAGTTCTTCGATGACCTCGCATTTCGTTGCTTTGAATTCAATTTCCAGAAAATGGATGTCATTCGACGTCGCTTGTTGTGCGGTGTAGGAATGTTGTTAAATTGAAATAATCTCGACGGGTCAAAATTCATGGTGGCTTCTTCGGTGGCATCGCATTTTTTGGTTTTCGCCCAAGCCTACAAAGATCCACAGTCAAGCGACAGCCCATGGTGAACCCTCGAGTAACATTTTGAAAGAGGGATATGTCAGGGTCAAACCGCAAGGTCAAAGGCTAGTTTGAATTTTTCACAACCCTCGCGATTGATCGCTATGGGTTCAATTTGCAACAAGTGGCTGTCATTCGCCGTGACTTTTGCCGTATTGTAATGTTACGAAATCGAGCTAACTTCAAAGGTTAAATGACAAGCAAATTTCGTCGGTCGCCTCGCATTTTTTCTTCGCCCTAACCTACCCACATCTGGTATCAAGCAATAGCCCGTGATGAACCTCGAGTAACATTTCAAACCGGGACATGCCAATATCAAACCGCAAGATCGAAGGTTAGCTTAAATTGCTCGAAGTCCTCGCGCCTCATCGCTATGTCTTCAATTTTCATCAAGTGGGTGCCATTCGACGTGCCGTGAGGTACTCTGGCAAACTGTTCAGAAATCACCGTACTTTTCATAGTCAAAGGTCGAACTCATTTCTTCGGTCGCCCAGCGTTTCTTCATTTTCTTCAAAAGTTGCCAATGTTTGCTATCAAGAAATAGCCAGTGGGCAACCCTCGAGTAACGTTTCAACCCGGGACATGTCAGGCAAAGCCTCAAGGTCAAAGGTTAGCGTTTCGTCGCCATGGCTTCAATTTGCATTATGTGGGTGTCATTTGACGTCGCTTGCCGTACGGCATCAGCATGTTGAGATATCGAAATAATTACGAAGGTGTCGAAGCAGGGGCGTCGAGTTGTATCCTTTTGTGGGGGCCATGGCCCCACCAATGTTGATCTTGGCCCCCTCAATGTTGATTTGCCCCCCCCCCAATAACCTATGCTATTTTTACGCTGAGAAGAAAGTTAGAGGAAAAAAAGAGAAAAACACCATGCTACTTACAAAACTTAGTTGACGCCAACCAGCACATTTTGTACTGAAATGAAACTTGCACTGAAACATGATGCTTGCACACATGCCCAATGGCGAAAGTACATGCATATGGAGCTTGAACTGGATTCATTCCGCTCAATTTCTAGTCATTGTCAAACTTGCACACAATCCAGTCCAGTCAACAACAATCAGTTTTCATTGAGATTGTGGATACACAAACTATATTTATTTTCAGCAGTCAACCCCTCGTACTATAAGCTTGATATTCACCTAGGTACCCACCTATATCCCAATGACAATGTGCATATATTCAATATTGATACGCAGCTTCCCAGTCTCGACCTGCACCAAGAGCCACATGTAAGCCAAATATCTGCCAGCTTATGATACTATGAAAGAAAAAAGTCAGCAAGAAGCTGTATGCACACTGTATTATAATTGCTATTCTTGAAGAAAGCAATAGGTAGGGACTAAGCCGTAGCTTCCAAGACTTTCTAAACGAACATTGCAAGCAAGGCCATATCATCAGGTATAGTCACTAGATGACTTGAACGCTTCGGACTGATTGATCGTGACGTCACCAGTTCGATGCAGCCCGATTCCTATGCTGTACAGGGAGCTGCTGCGATTTCCGAAAAACCACATATCGGCTTATATTGCGCCAATTCGCATGATTCTGGCACCGAAAGAGGGATCCCTTTGCTTTCTTTGACCTACCTATCTACTACTTTTGCTCTGGCCATCGAAACTATCGTGGTATATAGCGTCAAAGTTTTCTTGCACACTGCCCAACCCGCATCCCAAACTTCGGGTGCAGTTACGCCCAGCCGTGTGGCGCAGAGGTATGAACTCAAACTCGAGATCCAGAGGTGGTGGGTTCGAATCTCTCCAAGAACTTTGCTTTTTCAACCGCACTATTTTGCATTTTTAAATTAGGTAGGAACCTTACTGCGTGCCATCACACATATTGAACACGCTAACTGCAACCTTAATCCTTAGCAACGGGGTACATAGTTTATCGTCGCTTTACCGAGGCCTATTTACTGACGCACCCGAGCAGAAATCGGGCATATTCCAAATTCGAGGGAGAAATACGGCGCAGCCTCGCAATCGCACTCGTGACGTCACGGCTCAGAAACAGGGGTGTCGATTTTTGAAAAACATTGGGGGGGGCCGAAGTGTCAAAACACTAGACAACCCCCCCCAAAAAAAAAACCTCGTCGGATTTAGCCCACTATGTTTTCAGATCTCAGAAATTCTGATTTCTTATTCGACGATGTGTACGTTTATGTTTATTCAGCATCCTCACCGACGGGGAAAATCGCCCAATAACTGGTGAAGTCACATAATTAAAAGAGCAGTGCTCAGTACATTTCAACATAACAACTCTTGGTTGGTCATTGGTTCTACGACACGTCGACCGTTGTGTCATATAGCGTCGCCAATCTCTCACGCCGATTGGTCGCGGGCGAAGAGTAGCGACAGGTGAGACTCGAACTCACCAACATAACAACTCTGAGTAATAGCATGCGACTGCAGTGCCATATAGTAGGCTCGGATCTATCGTCACCGTCACCGTCACTGTTACCCTCCTCCTCACTCCACACACCAACAAACACAAACCGGCTTAAATAAAAATACTTCAGCGATCAGATGCAGGCTAAAACACACCGGCATTGATGAAGCATCAGAGCACAGCAGACCTGAACGGTAATGACGATGGGTGAAAGTATTTCCTTGGTGCCTAACGTTAGGGAGGGGAATTTTTTCCATTTAGTACGCCACTGCGGCTGCTCAACGTGTTTTTTTCCGCAGATTGCACGATCGAGAGTAGAAAGGCCCTTCGGATAATTTTCTTTCGGGACCCATTCTTAATTTTCCGGTGCTCTGGTCAATTCGATGGAGTCTCCTTGTGGTTTTTGTGGTGAAGTCTATTTTTATAAGCCCCCTGCAGGTTATTTTTGGAACCCGGTACGATTTTTCTGGCTCTCGGTGCGTTTTTTCCGGTGCCCAAACAGGTTTCTTTTCCGGCGTCCGACGACTTCTTATTTTGTGGATCCTTGACGCAATTTTTCCGTCCGCAAGGTGACATTCCGGGTATATATTGGTACTTGGGAAGCCAGCTGCAACTTGTTAGGCTCCGGCACGACGTTTTGGCCCCAGTTAGATTTTCAAGAGAAGCGGCGTGAATTTGTTTTGGTCTAAGTGCGATTTTTGGGGCCTCGTCGTCACTTGTTGGGCTCCCTTGCGGTGGCTACGACACGTTTGTGGGGGCCCAACAAGTTGTGTGGGCTTTTGGAGGTATTGTTGAGATCCCAGATTGATTTTCCGTGTCCGGACTGTTTTTCATTCACACGGCTTCATTTGTTGGGTGATCTCAACGAGACTTTTAGAGCCACGGTGGGACCTATCAGGCCTCTGGCGTGATTTTCAGGGGCCCGGGTGATAATTCTTAATACCCCAGTCTCGGCGTGATTTTCAGGAGGCCCCGGCCCGACCGTTTGTGGCCCCCGTCGTGATTTTCTTGAATCCCGGCACGACTTGTTTGCGGCCCCAACGTGATTTTCAGGGGCCCAGGTGCAAACTTTTGAGGCCCCAGCGTCATTATCGGGGCCCCTGCGCTACGTTTGGAGGCCCCGAATGTGATTTTTCTGAGCCCCGGTGCGATTTTTGGTCGACCGAGTGAAATTCTTAGAGAGCATAGCGCATTTTTTTCCTAAGCTCGGCGGACTCTTGGGGGCCCCACAACCTATCAGGACGGGGGGTTAGGGAACTTCCCACAATTCCCCTCCCCATTCGGTATGTCACTGTGCCATGCAATGATGCAACATAAGAATCCAGGAATAGTTCATCTGTTTCATCACACATGTGATTTCAACTCCCCAGTTATCCAGACAGTTTGAGGAAAGTCAAACATCTGCTACATGGATCAGCAAGGATGGATTGTAAGGCAACATGGATACCATGGAATTCCGGTCAGAGTAGTTATGCTACAATACATACCTTCTTCAACACACTGCTTTGGAGAAGGATGAGCTCCTGAAGTTTGGTCAGGGTTGGAGTTGGAGGTGGATGGAGCAACACTGTGAAGGACATAACATATGGTTCAAGAGACTTGTTTCCATTAACAATACAGGGGATGAAGTAACATTTTCATTGACTTCTATGGTTTTCATTGGCTTCATTGACTTCTATGGTGTCCTGAGTAAGCAGGACAATCGAGATGGGTTTCTGTTATATGCATTTTTTTTTTGTTAAATAGGTTTCATCCGAGTTCTTGTTGGGCTGGCTTTATGAACCAGGGTCGGATTGCTAAGCAGAGCTTGTTGCGTGAACCCTGGCCCCACCACCCGATCCATTAATTCAAGTTAAACGGCAGAATTTTGACCGAAAGTTTAACGTGCCGTCAATGCACCGACACAGCCGCCCGGTATAAACAATGTTATAATGTAGCTTTTATACCCAAGTGAGAATGGTATGGATTCACTCATCAGTGAATTTGCAAACATACTGATGTATCAGTTAACACCAATGCAGGGAGCTATGTGATCAACATGGTCTGTGCCCTAAAGCCCAAATAACTAAGTAACAATGCAGGGAATCTGCTGCATAACAGTTTGACCATAAATTAGCCATGATATATGGCATCATACTTCCCATGCTATTTACAATAGTGAGCTATATTTTGTGTACAAACATCAGGACATTAGAAATGTTAATTAACGTTACGCACATCAGTTCCTAACAAGTGTCAGCAATACATTTCCTTCATGTGCTTTAAACATGATTCAAGAAAGCACTGTCATCGATTTTAAACTTGCAAAAAGAGTGGGCCGCCTGGCATTTTGAGTGCTATTTGAGTGAATTTGCTGTCTTGTTAGTGAACTGACCACTGATTGAGATATATGTACTTTAACTTTGCCTGCTTCCATCATGAAAATTTGTCATTTTCCAATACATCAGAAATCATTAGAATAACTTCTTGTCTACAAACCAGTGTATGCATTTCTATGAATTTCTCATATTTATTAACACAAATGATGTAGATCTGATCTGCAAATTTATAACTCAGAAAATGTTATCAGCACAGGATTCCATTCCTGAAAATATTGTACTTTCAAAATGTTATTGTTCTTTGTGAACCAATAAGTGCAATGCTCTCATGCAGCATGCAGATGGAGGTTCATCACGTACACCAGGTAGCACAAAAAAGATATTATTGCAGTCTAAGGTAACCACAAGACATGTTTTACACCCATTTTACCTCCACGAATCATTCAAAGGAGCTAGGTTTTGTCTAATTGCGTTAGGCTAGGCTTTTGTTGTAATTTAAAAAAATCTTCAAAAACGGTTCAAGCTAGATTAGGTTACGTTAGACTTTTTAAGTTCAAAATGTTTGAGAAAAAAGAAATTGGGGGGAGAATTTGGCATAAAAATAATCATTTCTTGCAAGGAAGTCCTAGGTTAGGTTAGGTTATGTTACATTTTTTTTTATCTGAACATTATTTTTCATCCTATATTACTCAAATCCAAGCCCCCTTTTCCACGTTATTTTTCCTCACAAATGAAAAGTGTGCATCTGCAGAGGAAATGAGCGGTTACATCATGTTCAGCACTTTAACAAACACCGCATTAAAAAATAAATTAGAAGAAGTGAGAGAGTACCATGAGCTGAAATATTACCCAAAAAGCCAGGTATTATCACAGTTTAAGGTAACCACAAGACAAGTTTTACACACATTTTACCTCCATGAAGCATACAAAGGGGTGAGGTTTGTCAGGTTAGGTTAGGCTTTTGTTGTAAGTTATAAAAAAATCATTTGTTGGTAAATAATTTTTGTTAATGATTTTTCTACAAAAAATAATAAACGGTTCAGGCTAGCTTAGGTTAGGTTTTTTAAGTTGAAAATATTTGAGAAAATGCCTCGAAAATTTAAATTAAAAACAATTAATTTCTTGTATGGGAAGTTGAACTATGTTAGGTAAGGTTATCATACATCTTGAACATTATTTGTATGCTATATTTCCTTACTCCACACCCTTTTTTGGTGTTATTTTTTACTCCCAATTGAAAGGCATGATTTGCAGAGGAAAGGACATTAAATGTGTGCTTTTATGTATTTTATTAATATTTTTATATTTAAATTTCCAATGCAACCTAATGTAACCTAAGCTGACCTTGGAGAAAACAACTATAAAAACAAGATTGGAAAAATATCTAGCAATTTATTTTATTGAAATTTTACAAATGAAGAAACCTAACCCAACCTAATCTAACCATAATTATTGTGCTTTAAGGTGGTAACAAGGCAAGTTATTACACATTTGCCTCCATAAAGCAAACAAATGGGCTATGTTTGGTGATGTTAGATTAGTTTAAGTGTTTTAAGTGCGACATTTTGTGCAAAAATTGTTCCAAAATTTGAAAGAAATAGATCTTTTTTCTTTAAAAGCAGCTTATGTTAGGTTAGGTTAAATTGGGTTAGGTTAGGTTAGGTTAGGTTAGATTCGGTTAGGTCAGGTCAGGTCAGGTCAGGTCAGGTTAGGTTAGGTTTGGTTAGGTTAGGTTAGGTTAGGTTAGGTTGGGTTACATTTTTTTTATTGTAAAAAAATACATTGCTTGAAATTTTTACAACTTGATGTTTTGGTTTTGTTTTTCTCCAAGGGGAGGTTAAGCTAGGTTAGGTTAGGTTATGTTGCATTTATTTTATTTAAAAAAAAATACTTTACCCTATGTCACCTAATTCAAAGCTTTTTGTTGATGTTATTTTGCTTACAACCTGAAATGTAGGCATTTGTATAGAAAATGAGTGGTCCCATCATCTGAGTCACATTCATAAACATTGCATTGAAATGATACATTCCACGAATTCATAAAACACCTTAAAACACAAATTTACCAAAATCGTGTTTATCACATTCCTAAACATTGCATGGGAAAAAATTAATCAGAAATTACCTTAAGCTGTAAATTTACCAAAAGGTGTGCCAACCCCTGGACGGAAATGCAACACTAGGTGCCCCAATCCTGGGCAGAAAGGGCACTAAGAGCAGTGGAATGAAAATTTTAATACAAGTAAACTAAAAACAGCTCTTTTTGAAGACAAACGTGGTAGTTATGTGATATTAACGTGGAAACCCTGAGCACAAATCAGAAAAAAGCATGGACTGGACTTTTTCAAGCTTACCTGCCAACTTCTTCAACTACTGTTCCTTTGGGAATTAAATATCAGCAAGCTATTTATTCACTATCTAAAATCACACCAATCCACAGATACATCAGAAGGTGCGATACATCAGAATGTGCGAAGTACAAAAACGAATCAGTTCGACGTCACATGAGATTGGCCTCCGGATTAAACACTGCGCGCAATTGCACCACAGATGTCTTACCTCCGTCACATTTGTCACTGTAACCTCAAATTTAGACTTCAGGCGCTGGAATTTCTGTAACTGGAATTTTTTCTTTGCATGTTACGATTTTGGATGTTCTGAGGAACGCCCATCACGATGTGTGACATTTAATGCGCGCTAGTGTCTATTGATACAAATCGACGCCCCTGCTTTGGAGAAAAAATAGAAACAAAAATTAAGCAATATATATTCTGAAAATTTTCTAAATTGAACAACCGAACCCAACTTACCCGAACCTAATGTCAGCTGCTTTTGAAGGAAAACTTCCAATTCTATTTTATTTTTGAAAATGATTGAACAATTTTTCCAAGGTAAACAACTAAACTAGCCTAACCTAGCTAAATCGGTATTATTGTGCTTTAAGGTGGTAACATGACAAGTTTTTACACACATTTGCCTCCATATAGCAAGCAAATGGGTTAGGTTCGATTAAGTTAGGTTAGTTTAGGCTTTTCAAGTTGGAAAACTTTAAAAAAAAATTCCAAAACGTTTCCCCCCAAAATTGCTAATTATTTGGTAACCTTGCAGTCTAAGGTGTTCTTTTTTCCTTTAAAACAAAGAAAAATATCCAGAATACCATGTTTATGAAGGTGACTAAGATGATTGCACCCACTTATTTTTTGTGCTTACTTGTCAGGTTGCGAGCAAAATAATGCCAAAAGGGCTTTGAGTTGGGTAACATCGCATAAACATTTTTTTTTCATGCAACAAAACCTAACCTAGCCTATCCTAACCTATCTTTTGAGAACAAAAATTAAACTAAATTAAAATTTCACTTAATTTATTTTCTGAAAATTCTCAACCTTAAAAAAGAAACCTAACCGAGCTTAACCTAACCTAAGCTGATTTTGAATACAAAATTATATTTTTTGTGAACATGGTTGTAATATTTTTTTTCGGAAGCTTTTGGGTATTATTGTGCTTTAAGGTGGGAACAAGAAAAGTTGTATGGGCGCTGTATGACCAACGCAGTCAATGCGCCACTAAACCCAAATAACCAACCAACCAACCCAGAAAGATGTAAGCTGTACTTCCACAGTGGAGGGAATTCCAGCTGTTTGTTTGTTTTTGCACACAATTTTAAATTTTTCAGCAAAAGGTGGAGAGTCAGTCCACTATCTAATCCAAATCTGTTTCTATTCAGTACAAAATGTGCTGGTTAACATCAATGTTTCTACTTAGCATGGTGTTTTTCATTTTTTCCCTTTAGCTTTCTTATCAGCATAAAATAGCATAGGTTATTGGGGGGGCCAAATCAACATTGGGGGGGGCAAGATCAACATTTGTGGGGCCCCACAAAAGGATACAAATCGACGCCCCTGCATACATGCATGATTTTGCACTTATCAAAATTTAATTTCATCTGCCATTTTTGGACCACTTCACAAGCTCTTCTAAGTCTTTCTGCAGCATGTACCTCGGTGCCTAGGTACCAGGCAAATATCAAACTGATAGTGTGATGAGTGGGCTGTTGAGGTTAATTATAGTTTGTATATCCACACTCTCAATGATAACTGATTGTTGTTCACGGGACTAGATTGTATGCAAGTTTGACAATGACAATTGGTTTTTGTGCACACCATTTTGAATTTTGTAGCAAAAGGTGGACAGTCAGTCCACTATGTAACCCAAATCTGTTTTTTTAATTACAAAATGTGCTGGTTAACATCAACTACATTTTCTATGTACATGGTGCATGGTGTTTTTCTCTCTTTTTTTCTTCAACTCTTTTATGAGCATAAAAATAGCATATGTTATTGGGGGGGCCAAATCAACATTGTGGGGGGGCAAGATCAACACTGGTGGGGCCCTGGCCCCCACAAAAGGATACAAATCGACGCCCCTGCCATCTGGACATTAGGGGGATGTCCCCATCCTAGCCCCGCCTTCAGCGCCTAAAATATAACGCAAACTATAACGTAAAATTCCCTTTATGTAAACGTCCACATGCCTGCACCTTGATCGCAAACACCCGCTTTTATAGTCAGACATGTAACGTACTCGCTTCAAAAAGGTGGCGCAAATGACCTCTGTGGTCCGGTACGCCTGAAAAAGTCACTCCCCCATGCAGTTAAATTGAAACTTGCCTGATGCTACCAATTTCTGCAATATACGAATAAAAACCTGTAACGTCATCAAGGTTTGATTGCGACTTTGGTGTACCTTTTAAAATAATGGTATTTTGCGGCGTTTAATAATGGTGTTTTTGCGGCGTACGAGACATTGGGCTTGTCAAGGCTATTTATTTCTCTTGTATAGCATTGGTCGTGGATGACTAAGGTTTGCTTAAAAGTCATGTGAGCCATAGCTTTCTTTTTTATTCTTTTAGGAATACCAATTATATTGCAGTGGCCATGCAGCTTCTTGCTGAGTTTTCTGTCATGGCATCATAAGCTGGCAGATTTGCCCACACATGGCTCTCGTTTTCCCCATATCAATATTGAATGCATGCATTGTTATTGGGCATTTAGGTAGGTACCTAGGTAAATATCAAGCTGATGGTGTGATAGGTGGGCTGCTGAAGATAATTATAGTTTGCATATCCACAATCTCAAGGATGATTGTCTGCTGTTCACTGGACAATGCAAGTTTCACAATGACTGGAAAATAAGAATGTATTTTTTTCCTGTTTAAGCTCACATGTGTGTGGTTTTGCCATTGGTGGTGTGTACAAACATCAGTATGACAATCCAATTGTTGTTTTGTGGCTTAACATTAAAAAAAGACAATCTGGTTTAAAATGCATCCTCAGCGAATCTTAACATTTTATGGCATAAGTTTTCCTTGCACAGTGGAGGGAAATCTAGCTATTTTGTTTTTTTTGCACATAATTTTGAATTGTGTAGCAAAAGTTGGATACTCAGTCCACTATCTAATCCAAATCTGTTCTTTTTCAGTACAAAATGTGCTGGTTAACATCAACTAAGTTTTCTATGTACCTGACACAGTGTTTTTCTTCTTTTTTTCATTTAGCTTTTTATCAGCATGAAAATAGCATGGGTTATTGGGGGGCCCAAATCAACATTGGGGGGCCAAGATCAGCATTGGGGGGCCATGGCCCCCGCAAAAGGATACAAATCGACGCCCCTGCTCAGAAATATGGGTATATGGCGGCTATAGAAGTGACAACCACCTGCTTTGTCTGGAGAGACTTGATAGACACTAGCGCGCATGAAATGGCACAAATCGTGATGGGCGTTCCTCAGAACATCCACAATCGTAACATCCAAAGATAAAAAGTCCAGTTACAGAAATCCCAGCGCCTCAAGTGTAAATTTGCGGTTGCGGTCGACAAATGTGACGGAGGTGAGACATTTGTGGTGCAATTGCGCGCAGTGTTTAATCCGGAGGCCAATCTCATGTGACGTCGTATTAATTCGTTTTTGTACTTCACACCTTCTGATGTATCTGTAGATTGGTGTAATTTTAAACAGCGAATAAATAGCTTGCTTATATTTAATTCCCAAAGGAACAGTAGTTGAAGAAGTTGGTAGGTACGCTGGAACAAGTCCAGTCCATGTCTTTTTCTGATTTCTGCTCAGGATTTATGTGTTAATACCACATACCTACCATGTTTGTCGTCAAGAAGAGCTGTTTTTAGTTTACTTTTATTAATATTTTCAGTCCACTGCTCCAAATGCTTTTTCTTCCCAGGATTGGGGTACCGAGTGTTGCATTTCCGTCCAGGGATTGGCACACCTTTTGGTAAATTTACAGCTTAAGGTGATTTCTGATTTCTTGAATTTTTGTTTCATGCAATGTTTAGGACTGTGATGAGCATGATGTGACCACACATTTTGGTAAATTTGTGTTTTGAGGTGTTTTATGAATTCGTGGAATGCATCATTTCAATGCAATGTTTATGAACGTGACTCAGATGATGGGACCACACATTTTCTGTACAAATACCTACTTTTCAGGTTATGAGCAAAATAACACCAAAAAAGCTTTGAATTAGGTGGTATAGGGTAAAAGAAATATTTAATAAACAAACAAAAAAATGCAACATAACCTATCCTAACCTAGCCTAACCTCCCTTCGGAGAAAAACAAAACCAACAAATCAAATTTAAAAAATTTCAAGCAATATATTTTTTACATAAAAAGCTAACCCAACCTAATCTAATCTAACATAAGCTGCTTTTGAAGAAAAAGCTTCATTTCTTTTAAATTTTGGAACAATTTTTGCAAAAAAATTCCAACTTAAAACACATAAACTAACCTAACATAAACAAACCTAGCCCATTTGTTTGCTTTATGGAGACTTGTCTTGTTACCACCTTAAAGCACAACAATTATGGTTAGGTTAGGTTGGGTTAGGTTTTTTCATTTGTAAAATTTCAAGAAAATAAATTGCATGATATTTTTCCAATTTTGATTTTATAACTGTTTTCTCCAATGTCAGGTCAGGCTAGGTTAGGTTTGGTTATGTTGCATTTTGAATGTATTTCTTTTTATGCTATGTTACCTAACTCAAAGCCTGTTTTTATGTTATTTTGCTCACAACCTGGAAAGTAAGCATTTGCACAGAAAATCAGTGGTCCCATCAGCTTAGTGGCATTCATAAACATTGCATTGGAAATTTAAATTAAAAAATATTAATAAAACACCTAAAAGCACAAATTTAATGTCCTCTCCTCTGCAAATGCATGCTTTTCAATTGGGAGTAAGGATAACACCAAAAAAAGTGTGGAGGTGGATAGTATAGCATAAAAATAATTTTCAAGATGTAAGATAACCTAACCTAACCTAGTCCAACTTCCCATGCAAGAAATGAATTGTTTTTAATTGAAATTTCCGAGGATTTTTTTTCTAAAATATTTTCAACTTCAAAAAAACCGAACCTAGGCTTGCCTGAACTGTTATTTTTTTAAATACAAATCATTAAAACAAATATTTCCCAGGAATTTTTTTTCTTCTAACTTACAACAAAAGCCTAACCTAACCTGACTTAGACAAACCTAACCCCTTTGTATGCTTCATGGAGGTAAAATGTGTGTAAGACTTGTCTTGAGGTTACCTTGACACGCGCCCTGGAGGGCCTCTGAAAATTACGCGCACTGGACGGGAGGGGGCTGATTCCGCCCCACCCTAAGATCTCGGCTCCTATTAAAGCTGG
Source organism: Ashinkailepas kermadecensis (assembly GCA_034440615.1). Lineage (NCBI taxonomy): Eukaryota > Metazoa > Arthropoda > Thecostraca > Neolepadidae > Ashinkailepas > Ashinkailepas kermadecensis. Next base: position 35,443 of record JAOTOM010004448.1, read on the forward strand.
AGAAATTAAATTCGCAGAGTAGATGGGTACGGTAGTGAACTCTATTGTGTGCGAATTTCATGACCTTAGGTCGATACCGTCAAGGTCAAATGAGGTCACATTTATCAACATTTTCTTGTTTTGCGTGGCGTAGCTTGTCATTGTTATCGATCGCTGTGATTGTGTTTAAATGCTCCAAAATGGGCATCAATGATGTTTTGGACATTACTAATAATGCAATACAGATGCTAGACCCGACATTTGACCTCAGGCCACCTATATAGCAGCACTTTATCAGGTCAGTCACCTGTTCCAGTTACCGGAACCGGGCCGCCCGCCCGACTTCTCCGTTGGGCAGCTCGGCGCAATCGACTTCGCGAAGAAAGCAGTGAAGTACATGAATAAAGCATGGAAACGCAATGACAAACAGTACACAATGGCAAAAAGTAGTGCATGTATGACAACATGCCAGTTGACCAAGTTTGGTTCCATTAACCTGTCATGAACTTGACCTGACTTGACCTCGGTGACCTGACATGACCTTGAAACTACATAGCATATCAATATACATCAAACAAGTCGCTAGTGTAGCCAAGAACACTTCCCTTTTGCGGATATACGGGAAGCGCATTAGCGCCGATTTTTGTGGTCTTGCACTACAATTTTTTTATTTAATGGCCCCTAACTCGAAAAGGTTTCGGCCGATTACCATTTCTCTTGATTTAAACGACGCGTCCGTCATTTCTAAGCAGGTACACAAAAAATGGCGTATATCGACCGGTAAAATCTGGAGTTATGTACGAAAAACCGGAGGGGTGCGCGGATTTCGCCCCCCTCCAGTGCGCGTGTTAAACTTTGCTGCCATTCGTCCGAAGCATTGCGTCTTGGCAGACACCAGTGGGAACGCACTAGGTGTGCGTGTGCACTTATGAAAACCCAAAACTGCTCATATCCGTTCTCGGCCTTTCCGGTCTCAAATATCGTGACCTCCTCGATCACGCTGTATGTGGTACGAACAACCGTGATTGCATTGTGCACAACTGTGAGGACGGCCCTGAAGAACACGGGGTTCCTGAATGTTCCTGAACTTCCTGAACTTCCTGAAAATTCCTGAACTTCCTGAAGATTATCCTCGCGGACAAATCAGGACAAGAGAGTGAAGGTGATTTAGCCCAAGATGATGACATGGATAATGAGATTAGGTACAAACAGTGGATGAGCACGCATCGCTGTACACTCGCAGAAATATCCAAGACCAAAGAGCAATGCGATATTTGAGCCAGCAATCAGTGAAGCTGACCAGGCACCACCTTGTGGCTGACAAACAGGGCCAGCACTTCACCTACGCAAAGGCTATTTCTAAGGAGGGCGAAGTGATTGTCCAGGACGATTTCGCTGAACATTATTTGTTGTGCAGGATGCAGCTCAAGACTTCCACTGGGATTCGTACCAGTGTACGTGAAGTATCGTGCGCTACGAACTCCGTGCGTATGCACTGCCACCTATTGGCACAGTTGGGCACCAGGCATTGTACTGTCACCTGTAGGTGGCGGCAACGCGAGAGCTGACGTGTAATTTGCCAATCAGCTGGGCTAAAGGGGTGCGGCACTGGACTGGGGTGGTGCCGGCCGCGCCCAGTGTCGGGCGAGGAGTGACAGTCGGGCGTTGCCCGGGGTCGCACTAAGCTGAGTTTTTCTCACGTTGTTATAGAAGTCTAAGTGAAGATGCCAATACAGGAGTGGTATTGAGATCGTGTTGGTGTGACCGGAAGTGAACGGACACTACAGTACGGTGCACCCGTTTGTAGTGTACTGGCGTGAGGACCAGGTACTGTGCCATCAGAGCCAATGCTGTATCTCTGACGACACAAAGCACAACACCGACATGGTGCATGCGTTCCTGCAGCGGCTTATCCCAGGAATTCGGACCGCAGTACCTGACCTCAAAAAATATTTATTTCACAGAAGGCATTATGCGAATAAGCATGACTTCATCAATGTGTGTCACCATCAGACATATTTTGGTGGTACATTGTGAGTGGCGTTTTTGTCACATCTCATGGCAAGGGCGTTTGCGACGGCATCGGGGGCACAGCCAAGCGTGCCGCGGCTCAAGAGAGCCTCAAGCGCCCGCTTAACAACCAGATACCGACGGCGGAGGACATATTTGAATATCTGTCGCACAAGCTAAGTCAGCTGCGTCAAGTGCATCTTTGTATCAAAGCAGGAGGCAATGGACGTCACGACCCACCTCACCGAGCGCTTCTCGAAAGCCATCACGGTGAAGGGAACACCAGAAGTACCAGTGACCCACAGCACCGTAATAGTTCATGAACGGTTTACCGATGCGGGGCTTGTGTTAATGGTAGCTGGGTGAAGTGAGACGTGGTAGTGCGCGCCCTGATACAGATTGTGTTGATTAATATTATCGCAGCGACAGATCATCAGTCTAAACTGAAATTCTGACAAGGTATGGGATGATCTACAGATCTGGAGATCATTACATTGCATTACATAATAATAATGTACTGCAGCACATTATTGTATTGCATTACATGGTGTAGTTCTGTTACTTTATTTTATTACACCGACGTAGACGGCCCAAGATCCAATTCGATTCATTTCCGGCGCAGCATGTGTAAATGGATGTGTCCGCGCCAAGTTTGCTCTCAAGCAGTTCAAGATGAATGCGATTACTCAGTCAATGAGGTTCATCTTTTCGTTTCCAGAATGCGGGGTCGGGCAGCTCGGCGCAATCGGCTTCGCGAAGAAAGGAGTGGAATACATGACTAAAGTATGTACAGTACAAACAGTTCACAATGACAAACAGTAGTGCATTTATGACAAAATTCCAGTTGACCAAGTTTTGTTCCATTAACTTGTCATGAACTTGACCTGACTTGAACTCGGTGACCTAACACGACCTTGAAACTATATAGCATATCAATATACATCAGACAAGTCGCTAGTGTTGCCAAGAACCCTTTTGCAGATATACGGGAAGCGCACCAGCGCCGATTTTTGTGGTCTGGCGCTACGAATTTGTTTTACTTTAACGGTCCCTAACTCGAAAATAAAATCCGGCAGATTTCCATTTTTCTTACTTTAAGCGACGCATCGGTCATTTCTAAGCAGGTACTCGAAAAACGGCGTATATCCACCGCTAAAATCTGGAGTTATGTACGAAAAACAGGACGGATGGGCGGATTTCGCCCCCTCCAGTGCGCGTGTTAACACGCGCACTGGAGGGGGGGGGGCGAAATCCGCCCACCCCTCCAGTATTTCGTATATAACTGCAGATTTTACCGGTCGATATACGCGATTTTCTGCGTACCTGCTTCGAAATGACCGTCGCGTCGTCTAAAGGAAGAAAAATTGAAATCAGCCGAAAATTTTTCAAGTTAGTGGCCGTTAAAGTCCCAAAAAATTCCTAGCGCCAGACCACAAAAATCGGCGCTGATACGCTTCCCGTATATTCGCAAAAGGGAAGTGTTCCTGGCAACACTAGCGACTTGTTTGATGTATATTGATATGCTATATATCTTCAAGGTCATGTTAGGTCACCGAGGTCAAGTCAGGTCAAGTTCATGACAGGTTAATGGAACCAAACTTGATCAACTGGAATGGTGTCATAAATGCACTACTGTTTGTCATTTGTACTGTTTGTCATTGCGTTTCCATACTTTATTCATGTACTTCACTCCTTTCTTCACGAAGCCGATTGCGCCGAGTTGCCCGACGGAGCAGTCGGGCGGGTGGCCCGGTTCCGGTAACTGGAACAGGTAACTGACCGGATAAAGTGCTGCTATATAGGTGACCTGAGGTCAAATGTTGGGTCTAGCATCTGCATTGCATCATTAGTAATGTCCAAAACATCATTGATGCCCATTTTGAAGCATTTAAACAAAATCACAGCAATCCATAACAATGACAAGCCACGCCACGCAAAACAAGAAAATGTTGATAAATGTGACCTCATTTGACCTCGAAGATAATGACTTAAGGTCATGAAATTTGCACACTATATAATTCACTACCGTACCCATCCACCCTGCGAATTTAGTTCCTTCAGCTTTAATAGGAACCGGGATCTTAGGGGGTGGGGGCGAAATCCGCCCCCCCCCCTACAGTGCGCGTAATTTTCAGAGGCCCTCCAGAGCGCGTGTTAAATTGCGATAATCCCTGGCTTTTTGGGTAATATTTCAGCTAATGGTACTCTCTGAATTATTTTAACTTCTTTTTTAATGTAGTGTTTATTAATGTGCTGAACATGATGTCACTGCTCATTTCCTCTGCAGATGCACACTTTTCAATTGTGAGGCAAAAGAACGCCAAAAATGCTTGGATTTGAGTAATACAGTATAAAAAATAATGTTCAAATTATTATTTTTTTAATTAACATAACCTTCCCTAACCTAGCCTAGCCTTCCGTGCAAGAAATGATTTTCGTTTAATGCACAATTTCCAAGCTATTTTTTTGTTCTCAAACATTTTCAACAGAAGCCTAGCATAACCTAATCTAGCTTGAACTGTTTTTGAAGAAAAATCTTCTTTTTTGAAAAATTTACTAACTTACAACAAAAGTCTAGCCTAACCTAACTAGGCCAAACCTAGCGCCTTTCAATGATTCGTGGAGCTAAAATGGGTGTATTACCCGGCTTGTGGTTACCTTAGACTGCAATAATACCTCCTTTTGTACTACCTGGTGCACGTGATGAACTTCCATCTGCATGCTGCATGAGAGCATTGCACTTATTGCTTCACAAAGAACAATAACATGTTGAAAGTACTATATTTTCAGGAATGGAATGCTGTGCTGATACCATTTTCTGAGTTATATATTTGCAGATCAGATCTACGTCATTTTTGTTGATAAATATGATAACTTCATAGAAATGCATATACCGGTTTGTGGACAAGAAGTTATTCTGATGACTTCTGACGTATTGTAAAATGACAAATTTTCATGATAGAAGCAGGCGAAGTTAAAGTACTTATATCTCGATAAGTGGTCAGTTCACTAACAAGGCCGCAAATTCACTCAAACAGCATTCAAACACCAGGTGCCCACTCTTTTTTTGCAAGTTTAAAATCAATGACAGCGTTTTCTTGAATCATGTTTAAAGCGCATGAAGGAAATGTATTGCTGACATTTGTAAGGAACTGATGTGTGTAACGTTTAAGTAACATTTCTAAGGTACTGATGTTTGTACACAAAATATAACTCACTATTCTAAATAGCATGGGAAGTATAATGCCATATATCATGGCTAATTTATGGGCAAAATGTTATGCAGCAGATTTCCTGCATTGTTACTTAGTTATTTGGGCTTTAACACGCGCACTGGAGGGGGCGAAATCCGCCCACCCCTACGGTTTTTCGCAAATAACTGCAGATTTTACCGGTTGATATACGCGATTTTCGGTGTACCTGCTTAGAAATGAACGGCGCGTCGTTTAAAGTAAGAAAAATGGAAATCGGCCGAAACGTTTTCAAGTTAGGGGCCGCTAAAGTCAAAAAATGTTATAGCGCCAGTCCACAAAAATCGGCGCTGATGCGTTTCCAATATACTGACAAGGGAAGTGTTCTAGGCAACACTAGCGACTTGTTTGATGCATATTGATATGCTGTGTAGTTTCAAGGTCATGTTAGGTCACCAAGGTCAAGTCAGGTCAAGTTCATGACAGGTTAATGGAACCAACCTTGATCAACTGGAATGTTGCCATAAATGCACTACTGGCTGTCATTTGTACTGTTTGTCATTGCGTTTTCATACTTTATTCATGTACTTCACTTCCTTCTCCACGAAGCCGATTGCTCCGAGCTGCCCGACGGAGCAGTCGGGCGGGCGGCCGGTTCCGGTAACTGGAACAGGTAACTGACCTGATAAAGTGGTGCTATATAGGTGACCTGAGGTCAAATGTTGGGTCTAGCATCTGCATTGCATCATCAGTAATGTCCAAAACATCATTAATGCCCATTTTTGAGCATTTAAACACAATCACAGCGATCCATAACGATGACAAGCCAAGTCACGCAAAACCGGAAAATTTTGCCAATCTGACCTCATTTGACCTTGAATATATTGACCTAAGGTCACGAAAATTGCACACAATAGAGTTCACTACCGTGCCCATCCACCCTGCGACTTTCGTTCCTCCAGCCTTCTAGGAGCCGAGATCTTAGGGGGGGGCGGAATCCGCCCCCCTCCAGTGCGCGTAATTCTCAGAGGCCCTCCAGGGCGCGTGTTAAGGCACATCGACCATGTTGACCATATAGCTCTCTGCATTGTTGTTAACTGATAGATTAGTATGTTTGCAAATTCACTTATGAGTGAATCCATACCATTCCCACTGGGGCCTAAAAGCTACATCATAACATTACTTCTACAATGCATATCACAGAAACACATCTCGATTGTCCTACTCACTCAGGACACCATAGAAGTCAATTAATGAAAATGTTACTTCATCCCCTGTATTGTTAATATAAACAGAAGTCTTTTCAACCATATGTTATGTCCTTCACAGTGTTGCTCCATCCACCTCCAACTCCAACCCTGACCAAACTTCAGGAGCACATCCATCTCCAAAGCAGCCTGTGGAATAAGGTATGTATTGCAACATAACTACTGTGATCTGAATTCCAAGGTATCCCTGTTGCCTTATAATCCATCCTTGCCGATCCATGTAGCAAATGTTTGACTTTCCTCAAACTGTCTGGAGAACTGAGCAGTTGAAATCACATGTGAGTGATGAATCAGATCAACTATTCCTGGATTCCTATGTTGCATCATTGCATGGCATAGTGACATACCGAATGGGGGGGGGGGCATTGAAGCCTTCCCCATCCTGACAGGTTGTGGGGCCCCCAAGATTCCGCCGAGCTCAGGAAAAAAATGCGCCATGCTCCATAAAAATCCGGCTTGGTCCACCATAAATCGCACCGGGGCTCAGGAAAATCATATTGGGTGCCCCAAAAGTAGCGCAGGGGCCCCTGATAACGACGCTGGGGCCTCAAAAGTTTGCACCTGGGCCCCTGAAAATCACGCTGGGGCCGCAAAAAAGTCGTGCCGAGGTTCAAGAAAATCACGACGGGGCCCACAAACGGTCGGGCCGGGGCTTCCTGAAAATCGCGCTGAGACTGGGAGTACTAAGAATTCTCACCCGGGCCCCTACTAATCACGCTAGAGGCATGACAGGTCGCACCGGGGCTCTAAAAATCTCGTTGAGATCACCCAGCAAATGAAGCCGGGGAAATGAAAAACAGTCCGGACACGGAAAATCAATCTGGGATCTTAACGATGGCTCCAAAAGCCCACAAAACGTGTTGGGCCCCAAAAACGTGTCGTAGCCACTAAAGCTCGCGCAAGGGATCCCAACAAGTGACCACGGGGCCCCCAAAAAAATCGTATTTGGACCAAACAAATTAACGCCGCTTCTCTTGAAAATCTCACTGGGGCCAAAATGTCGCGCCGGATCCCCACAAGTCGCAGCTGGCTTCCCAAGAGCCAATATATACTCGGAATGTCACCTTGCGGACACAAAATTGCGTCAAGGATCCACAAAATAAGAAGTCGTCGGACGCCGGAAAAGAAACCTATTAGGGCACCGAAAAAAATACAACGTACTGGGAGCCCGAAGAATCGTACCGGGTTCCAAAAATATCCTGCAGGGGGCTTACAAAAAATAAACTTCACCACAAAAATCGCAAGGGGACTCTATCGAATCGACCAGAGCACCGGAAAATTCAGAATGGGTCCCGAAAGAAAATTATCCGAAGGGCTTTCTACTCTCGATCGTGCAATCTGCGGAAAAAACACGTTGAGCAGCCGCAGTGACATACTAAAGGGAAAATTGCCCCTCCCTAATGTTAGGCAACAAGGAAATACTTGCACCCGTCGTCATCATGGTTCAGGTCTGCTGTGCTCTGATGCGCAGGTATGCAGGTGCATAGGTGTGTGCTTGTATGTGTGTGTGTGTGTGTGTGAGAGAGGGAGAGAGAGAGAGAGAGAGAGAGAGAGAGAGAGAGAGAGAGAGAGAGAGAGAGAGAGAGAGAGAGAGAGAGAGAGAGAGAGAGAGAGAGAGAGAGAGAGAGAGAGAGAGAGAGAGAGAGAGAGAGAGAGAGAGAGAGAGAGAGAGAGAGAGAGAGAGAGAGAGAGAGAGAGAGAGAGAGAGAGAGAGAGAGAGAGAGAGAGAGAGAGAGAGAGAGAGAGAGAGAGAGAGAGAGAGAGAGAGAGAGAGAGAGAGAGAGAGAGAGAGAGAGAGAAGCGGGCAGCTGTCCCCTTCCAATTACCTTAAACAGACGGGAATGAGTATGTCAGCCAACATTGAATCTGCTACTGAGCACATACTGGACAGAAAGGTATGTTCTTCGCATGATACCGCCACCGGAGTGTTGCATCTCGGTTCCTTGTGTATGGTGACACATGCAGGCTGCTTTCATGCTTTTTACAACATGCACACATATTCATTTACAATTGTCTTGTGCCCATCAGTTTCTGAACAGCAGCATTCGTGCAATGACGCGTAACGTCAGCACTCATATCAGTAGTAATGCCACTGATACTGAGCGCTGGCAACACTTACGGACAAGGCTGCCGGTCGTCAGCAGAAGCACGCTCAACACAGACCGCATGTTCGCAGGCGCACCGTCGCAGCCGCACTGGTGCTGGTACGTGTCGTCCGCCTGCGCATCCGCTTAATCTCTTGCGGATGCACACTGGTCCAAGATGGAATTCCCATGGATAAGCTGTTTGATTGAAACGGCTGTTGTGCCAACGCTCGTGCACGTGTGACGTTCGCTGTCAGTTGTGTCAGCACGGGGTCTGCCGCGGGCTGTCACCTCTCTGCACGTGTGACGTTCGCTGTCAGTTGTGTCAGCTGGGGGACTGTCGGGGACTGTCACCTCTGGTGCACGTGTGACGTTTGCTGTCAGTTGTGTCATCTGGGGGTCTGTCGGGACTGTCACCTCTCGTGCACTTGTGACGTTCGCTGTCAGTTGTGTCAGCTGGGGGCCTGCCGCGGGCTGTTGTAACTGCCCACTGTTTTCCGGGGACAGCCCGCGTCTGCTCTTCTAGTCGGCGGCGTGCTACCTGTGAACTTAGGTGCGGTGCAGATATCGTCTAGCGACCAATCGTCTACGATGTTTCTCACCGACGACGTGCCGGAGGCCACGTCGATTATACGCCTCCACTCGATAGACGGGCCAGATGGTACAATGTGTTTATAGTCCATTCATGAGGAGTCCATCAAACAATAAACCTGCGCCGTGCCGATCGTCTTGATCCAACAATCCAGATTCAACTCACAGGTCTTACGATGGTTGCACTATATTTAATAGCGTGTCGGCCGACGCAGAGGAACGTGGTATGAACTCACAGCAACACAACACAACACTCACAACAACACTGTCCAGAGTCTATGTCACGCTGTCACGAGAGCGAGTGCAAGACGACTCGCTCCCGGAGGTGTTCTCAGCTTGCCTTCCTAAGCTTACCACCTCTACGTTCGACGGGGGCCTTCTATATATACGGCTCGCGCCGTTGTGCGCACATGTTGCAGGAACGCTGCGTAGCGGGGAACAGAGTCTTGGATTGGTCGTTTAGATAATTTAAGTCGGCTGACGGTGCAGGCTCGGATAAGGCCAATTGGTGTCATCCATAAATTCAGGCGATGCGTTCGAATGGTTTGGAGCGCGCGCGAGATTAACAATACATCACTGGCAATAATAGGCAATAACAGGAAATAAGCCAAGGCGGCAAAACAGTACCATAAATTCCGGCGATGCGAAAGGTTTGGAGCGCGCGCGAGAGTCGGCAATACATAATTGGCAATAACAGGCAATAATTGGCAATAAGCCGAGGCGGTGAAACAGTACCATAAATTCAGTGGCAATAGCAGGCAATAATAGGTAATAAGCCGAGGCGGTGGGCTGGGTAGTGCGTGCGCGAAATTAAAGCCGAGGCGGCGAAACATAATCGTTGGGCTGGGGACTGCGTGCGCGAGATTAGAGCCGAGGCGGCAAAAAAATCGATACCTCGCAGTCGGCAGCTTGCCGGGGTACGGAAGCGTGCGGCGTGACGCGCCATGACATGGCTAACCGTTACACTGTCACCTCTCGTGCACGTGTGACGTTCGCTGTCAGTTGTGTCAGCTGGTGGTTTGCCGCGGGCTATCACCTATTGTGCACGTGTGACGTTCGCTGTCAGTTGTGTCAGCTGGGGGTCTGCCGCGGGCTGTCATCACCTCTCGTGCACGTGTGACGTTCGCTGTCAGCTCTCCTATCATGTAATATTCATGCTCGTCAATACCTACAATGTTCAGCACATGAATGGATATCTGGAGCTGAATTTATTCAGTCATTCTCTCAATTTCTGGTCATCATACAACCCGGATACTGTTTCCACATACCAATCTTCTACACTGATATTGACACGAATTAAACCAATTTGAAGTCACCACGACAAATAACCCGTAAATATATCGCAACATTCGGTTTGTCGCGGGGGACAGTGAGCTTAGAGGCGTGCCAGACCATCAAGGTCATTTGTGCCCCTTTTTGTATGCAAGTCTCAGGGAAGTCTATATTTACGTCAAAGAGTCTTTCTTACGTCGTAGCGTATGTGACGTTAAGGTGCTGAGGACGGGGCTGGGTGGGGAGCATCTCCCGGACTTTTAGTGTTGTTAGTTTGTCTTACTCCTCCGCAAAATCATTTGTAGTTGGTGTGGGGAGGGATGACGAGAAAGCTGATTTTGCCAGCGTGCCGACATCAGCCTACTCTTGTCGAAGACCACCGAGGGGTATTTACCGTGCCCACAAGGAGGTCCACTCCTCCTACACGCCGGCTTCCGCGTGTTTGTTGTTAGTAGTGGGTTAGTAGAAGCATGCTTTCATGCATGGTTGTGAGCGATGTTAGTACGGTGTTTTGAAATTCGGCTTATCTACGTCCGTTGTACCTCTGAGTAACCGTTTTACGTTATGAATTGCAAAGCAAATCGGCTCATCCACGTCCGTTGACACCTCTGTGTAATCGTTTTACGCTATGTTAAGTTTTAAAGCAACTCGACTCATTTACGTCCGACGGCACCGCTAGGTAGCCATTTACATCCGACGGCACCGCCAGGTAGCCATTTACGTCCGACGGCACCGCTAGGTAACCATTTACGTCCGACGGCACCGCTAGGTAGCTATTTACGTCCGACGGTACCGCTAGGTAGCAACTTATTTCGAATGTGAAAGCGAATCGGCTAATGTACGTCCGATGGCGTTCGTGGATGGCTAATTCCAGGAATTGTCATGAGAAGGGAGGAGGGCACATGTCCGGAGGGGCACCACTTTGCCTTCCGAGAAGCGCCTCTGGCTGAAAATGGAAAAGGCGCCAGTGGCGCCTCTGGCGCCTCTGGCTGGCCTTTTCCTCTCAGGGTGGCGCTTCTAGGTAAAACAATCGAGTGGGAGGGGTGCACTCGAACCTTGCCAGAGGAACGCCTTCTTCCGGTCGAAGAGGCGCCACCTTCCCATGGAGAAGGGGGCACATGCCTCCAGTGCCCACCCTTGTATCTGCGTCTAGAAGTGCAAGACGTAGGATTTTCCTGTGCATCGCAATGCATTACAATGCTGTTCATTTGATGTCTTTCAGATATTTCAACGTCGCCTTGCTGCACAATTATGCCGATCTATGACACATGCATCGATCCCAGGTAAGCTGACTTTCGGTCACCCCAATGTGCAACTGATTCAAATGGTACGATCTCAAGATCTCATAGATCTTGCGGTTTGTAGTCCCAACAGCAGAATCTGTATGCTGAATGAGTGCAAAAAGCGCCCTGGCGAAGAGAGGGTGATTTTACCATTCGGTCTCGGGAATGATGAAGGTAAACCATACATGAATGAAGAGATTTTGTATAAATAATGGGCTACGTCTGACCGTTGTACACTGCTAGACCCAGGAGGTGTATCTTTAGCTAGTTGTCTTTCGTTGTGATGAGGTGTAAATAATTGTGAGGTTTGCTTTTAGTTGAGACCCAGGAGGAATATCTTCGGCCATTGAGTAGACAGAGAGTAAGATTTATACAGCATCACTTCATCGCCACAGCGTAGAACAATTATGTCATGAGGATAAAATAATAAGTTCTAATATACGGTGACTCCGCGGAAAAAAACATTCATTGGTTGCACAGGATGCGGCCCAAGGTTGCCACGGGACGTACCGCAATGTAATGTGCACCAGTTCACCGATAGTTACCGATCATGGGAAGCGGGTGATTTTTTGCTCACGGTTATGGGGTGAAAACACCAAATCAAAGACAATCTGAGAAAGACTTGGAGATTGCGCCGAGCGATTTAGGCTTTCCATCGAAGGGCTCCATCCATCTAGCGAGCAATACATGTATTGTCCGATAGATGGACGAAGGAAAATGTAAATAGCTCCTGCAGGAACTACTGACATTTTCTTCGCTGCTGACGTGAAGGATCGTTTAATTTTGACCGGAATGGTAAAAATATGCCATCTTTTAGACCGGCATGAACATAGTATCGCAATTGTTGCGTTTAGAAGCTTGACATAGACATGAACTGACATATGGTGTTTTTAGTCATCTGTCGGTACCAGAAAACGATTTTATTCCACACGATGTAATCGCTGTAGACTCAAAACACGCGGAACTCACCCACTACTCAAAGGAAAGTTTTGTTTCGTTTCGAACTGAGGAAATAGGCCACGGTGCTTCAACCTGGCGCCAATGAAGCCATGTCTAGCGCTCTGCGGCAACATCGCTAGCCGCATCGGTGAACAGTTCCACCATCCGTTAACAATTTGCATGTGAACAGGCAACAGTCCAACGTCCATCAGAAAATGAATAATGCTCATAATATCGCTTTCTGCCGAGTTTCTTGTCAGTGGTGGCTCACTGATCATTTCGCTGTTCCAGTCGATGTGTTTCTCGTAGTATTGGGCTGTGTAGTTGACTGTGGGAAGTTTGAATAGTATCACGCCCTCGTGTTCATCCCGGCCTCTTCAACACTCCAGTATCCTTTCGACGGCTGTCTGGCGAACCCTTGGGTCTGGGTCCGCAGCCATGGCCAGCAGAACTACTTCGGGGTGGCACCGGTGGGCGTTCCGCTGACCGACTGGCCGTACCACATCCTGAGGAGGAAGAGACGAGGCGGGAGGCTGCGATGATGCTGCAGGCTGCGGACGATGTTCTGAGAACCGCTGGAGCGTAGCAGTTCCGCCTGTTGGCGAACCACATCTGTGCGCGGTGATGGACGATGAACAGCACCCGGTCACGGAGGTGGTCACTGCAGGGTGAAACTGTAGATATGTTTCGATCCGCCGTAGCCGTGCAGGCCAGATTCATCCACCCGAGAAGGGCTAGCACAAAAAAAAAATGTTTGTTGGTATTCCAACCATGGGCTCACTTGTACTTTCGGAGATTATATAGCGCAGGTGAATGTTATAGTGGAGGGTTGTTTAGCCAACCAAATACAGATGTGGCATGTATAATTGGCGTCACGGATAGTTTGGCAGTTAGGTTGGGTGTCCTGGCGCCTGAATATCCTGCATATGTATACTGTTTCCCACAAAACGTAGGTACCACTTGCGTCACAGCTCGCTTGGCAGTCGGACGGAACATTCTGACACCTGAATATCCTGCATAGGTGTGCTGTTCCGACCACACCTATGCCTAAGCAGGATATTCAGGTGCCAGGATGCCCAGCCTGACTGCCAAGCTATTTGTGACGCCAACAGTGCCTGGCGCTGTAGACCTGATATAACATCAGATTATTCCACCCACCAACATTTAGAAAAGAAACGTGAAACCAATATGTGAGTTCTTGCAAACATGCGCGCATGCATTGTAATGTATTTAATCAGCACCAAAGGGAAAAGCCTGCTACTCAGCCACCAGCGAAGTTGACAGTTATTTGAAGAAAAAAATATATCCAGTTATGGTGACAACTTACGGTACCGTATAATAATTGAGTATGAATTATATTCATCATCAGGCCGCTTTGCTCCTTACCATACCAAGTCAATTTGTTTTTCCTAACCATCCAGACATATACGTACTCATCTTGTTTCAGTACATGTATCAGAAGCGTACCGAAGCAATATAGTAGCTATGACCGAGGGAACTGAAAGAGGCTAAAACGGGGGGGGGGGGGGGGAGGGGGGCTGAACAAAAAAACGCTAGCACCCGAGGTAAATTCCATAGGTCTTAACATTGCCGTGGTAAGTCCTATCACCTAAAAACTGTCCCGTCCCTGTCCTGAGATTGAACCCGACGTGTAACAAAGTTGGTTTTGGGGCATCTAAATCCCAGCCATTCAGTCCCCTCCCCGGCGCGCGCCGCGCCGCCGTTGCCAGTGGGTGATGTGATCGTCAGTGGGTGATGTAGGACAAGTGATTGTATTATGGGAACCCTATGGACAGGCGTGTCTATGATGTCTATGCCAGCTGTCATGCGGTGATGTGACCGAGTGTCGCTATTGTGTCGGGCGCCGTGTCGCCAGATCAGAGGCTGCAGTACCGAGCCTCTGCCAGTCAGCCGATTGTTGTGGTTCGCCAGCGTCCGGTGAAATGCTGATACAGCCCACGTGTGCGACGCCAGACCGAGCGAGGCTGCCGATGTGCACACACAGCACCGTTTCCCACGGAGGGACCGTTGCGCTGAGATCAGAGTCTGTCTCTGATATCTCAGAGCGATGTCGCGTCCGTCTGCAGTACAGTGCACGGGGTTCAGAGAGAGCCATTGTGCTCTCTAGACGCCAGTTCAGAGCGAGCCTTTGTTCGGGCCGACGCCCTGGCAATGCGCAGTCAGTCATGTGACGTGTGCGGATTGATCACGTGATAGTGATGTACTGTGAGTTACCTCGAACGCGCCGCAAGGGCCCTCAGTCATTCTCTGGCTATCTTGGACGAACGGTCGTCGGGGGCGGTCGCCCCTCAGGCGGCTCGCCGCCGCCTAGCCAGCCCTGGCCCCACAGAGGTACGTCGGGACTCTGCCTGAGAGCCGCTGTCTGTCGAGATGTAGTTCTCTGATAGAAACTGTTGCACCTGTCTATCAAAAATGAAGCTACATTGTTAACGCTATATTACGCTGCGCATTAATGTCTGATCTTCGTGGCCATTTATCTGTTGACTAATTCGCACAATATAGAAGTGCTGGCTTTGGAAGTGCGTGTCAAGAGATGTGAGATGAGAGCTCGGAGATGAAGGATTCGAACCATTGAATTTATAACTGGGGTTTTTAAATATCGCAAACGTCGAGGTCTGACTAGCTATCAACGTGCCAGAAGGGTTGCCCCTTCAGGGATGGGCCTGAACCTTTTTACAGACGCAACAGTTCCGTTTTCCGGCGCAGTTTGTTTTCAAAGCTGGTTTTAGTGTGTACGCATTGACCTCTGTAATAACTAGACGGTCGACTTGCCGCCCGCTGCACGTTCCTGTGCCCTATTCCGGCCGTTCCCGGCTGGAGGCGGCCGAGCGGCGGTATATGGGCAAAAGTTCGGGCGCACCGCCCGCTTCCATTCAATTTGGCCCTGGACTATGATGTTGTAAAATGAAAATTTGTCGATAGATTTTGATAAAAAGTAGTGCAAAATGATGCTGGGTTCATGATGAGCAGATATAAATGGGGAAACATCCTGTAAAATGTTGTAATTGAGCTTTTGAGGCCAAACTCGTATCATTGTGTTTCCAACTTTGTGCGGTATTCGGCATGTGCACCCCGTGGGATCCTGAACACTCGATAAACGCTAGCGAAGTGACGCTAGGATGTTCGTAGTTGGTTAGGATGTTAGCATATGTGTACCGTGTGTGCATCCTATATCCTAATCCGGGGCGGATCCAGGAATTGTCATGGGAGAGGGGTATTTGTCTGGGGGCGTCATTTCTTAGGAGGTGCACCCCGCAAAAGTGCCTGAAGGGGCATCTTCGGCCGAAAATCCGCTTAGCGGGGGCAGGGGCATGCACCTGAGCACACCGATCAAGGGGTGTTTCTGGCTGAAAAATGTGAGGGGAGGACTCGGGCCCTCCCGGAGGGGCGCAGGTTCCAAATTCCATGGCGGCAAATGTCTCTGAATCCGCCTCTGGCCCGACCATCCTGCAGGGCACGGGTTGACGCTCAGGCAGGGGTGTTGTTTTATGTACTTTTGAGGGGGCAGGTGTTCCATCAATGTTGGCTCTGCCCCCACCCCCTCCAATTATTTCAAGTTTTAGCATGGAACCCTATGGAGTGTGCTGGCCCAACCCATTTGGGACTGCCTATTGCCTTCATGTATTTACCCCCCCGGCAGATAATTTTCAGAAATCAAAATCCGTGCGCTCAGGTCTTCCTCTTTAATTGTACGGTTCTTTCTATCAGCCTGGAGCCCCTCCCAAGGGCGTAGCCAAGAGAGCAGGCGCGGGTCCAGGATCCTTCATGGAAGGAGAGCATGTCTGGAGCTACTGGATGAGCCCTCAGAGGCACCTTCATCCTAAAATTTATAACCACTGGAAGACCATCTTTCCTGGTAAGATGGGCGCCACCTTTCCATGAGCAGATACATGTCCCTTGTGCCATCTGTATCCGTCCCTGCATGGGGATGAACGGCAGGGACGCGGCAGGTCGGAGTACAGGCTTAATGGGGATAGATGAGTTGGTTTTTGCTTGATGTATGAATATATATGAAGCAAAAGCTTTTGCTTGATATATGACCATATCATTTGAAAATGATAGTCATTTTCACCACCCAGACCGCCTCTTTACATCAACAACACACTGCACAGTGCCTACCAGCGCCAACGTTTTGCCCATATGCGGCGCCGTCGTCGGGAACGTTTTTCGAAGTCGAGTTGTCTGTTTAGTTACATATCGAGGTCAATGCATAGGTGTTGTTTTATGAAAATTGTTGGGGGTGGGGCAAAATGTTACAGGATTGATGTACAGGTATAAGATAAGCCTGTTTAATACGCGCACGGGGGGCTTAATCCGCCATGTTCTGTTTTTTTGGCGTTATCTCATAAATGGGCGGCGATATCGTAATGCAATCTTGTGGCTTTGTTAAAAATCAATGAGCGCATCCTTCGGACAAAATCGAAATCCGTTAGCAAATATAGGAATTGCGGGGATTCCAAATCGATCGACCGGGTGGCGGCTGCTGAGCGTTCTAAGTCACATAAGCTTCTTCGGTGCGGTAACGACGGCGCGGTGTGTCGACCGAACTCGACCTCATTTAACCCTGAAGGCATTAATCTAGGGTCATGTCATTTGTACTGATATGAGTTCACAACATTCGTAATCTATTCTCCAAATTTTGTGCATATGGCTTCAGTAGTTTCCGGAATCTTAGGGTCAGTGGCCGATTCCTCCCCCCCCCCCCCTCTTCTGCGCGGTGTGTGAGAGGCCCTCCGGCGCGCGTGTTATTCGACACTGTCCTCAATTATGTTTGCATGCTAGATTTAGGCTACTTAATCTGCTGATAGAAAGAATTTGCAAACGATGTGATGCTCAAGATTAGTATGCAAATACAACCATACTTCTAAAACACCAGGTTATGACTTCAGGGGTAGGAAATTATCCGAATCAATTGAAAGCCCAACAAAAGAACAGCGCATGCAATTTTCGTAATGTTCCGTTCTATCTGTGCGCAAGAGTTCACTGGCCACGTTTCCTCCATTGCTCATATATCAACAAGCAAAGCATTAATATATTATTAATATTAATATTTGTAGGCAAACCACCCAGACATGCTCCCAGGTTGGGAATCAAGGCTCCAGTCATACCAACATGTATTACACAGACTGAGACAGTGGAGCGGACTACGTTCGGACAGTCAATATCATATGTTGAATTAGTATTTGTAGCTTTTTAATCGATTTCTGGTCATATGTATGTGTTCTTTCTTCATGGTGAAAATAATGACAATATGTAATCCTTATCAATTGCACCTGCCAGTTAAATCTACCTAACGCATTGTTTTCACCTTAGTTGATCTAATACCAACATCATCTGAACAGAGGCCGAGTTCCAGATGTCCCCAAAATTCAAGCCAGGAATGGGTTCTAGCATGTGTATCATTGCGGTCGCTTGCAATGCTCGCTCACCCCTGAACAGCTAGTATAAACATGTAAGTTGAACGCTGCCTGAGGAACGTCTGTGGAAGAATACGTGCTAAGTATGACGATATCTGGCAATCCAAATCAAATCAGGCACTTTCTGACCTGATTTTGGTGACTTGTCATGCAAATATGAAGGTGTGGTGAATGTTGGAAAATTCCACGGTGAAGAGAATAATACAACGCATCTGCCTTTTATAATATCAGGGCACATAACACACAATTCAGAAGTATTTAGGAACGTGACCGTTATGTGCCATCTATCGCGGTCTCCCACCAACAGCCAGGCTGCGACACCAAGATGTACAAATGTATAAGGAGGCTGTGACGCGCATGCTTCCGCCCGTGCCGGACGGTGCGCGGAGTTATGACCGGGCTCATGCACGGGGAGTGCAGGAAAGTTCCTATATCGGCTTGAGTGATAGTCTAATGAACTTCGCGTTTCGATAACCCCGGTTGTGAAATCACCAATGTCCTTTCAGCTGCCTGTATTTGCACTGCAGCACTCGCACGAATACACGAGACAGTTATACGCCAGTACAGAACTTTCTTCTATGAAGGAAAGCCGTGATATTGCCCTTTCTATGAATTTAGAGGCCGAATTTAGGTGGGAAGTTAGCGCGCGCCGGAGCGTTCAACACACACCCGCTCGCCTTGAGAGTCTAAGCGTGACTGACCGGGGCGCGGCCGGGCGCGATGGCCGGGCGCGGCCGGGCTGACGCCGGAGATATATCAAAATATGTTCCGATAAAATCAGTTTTGGACCTAATGGTTAATTTCCCATAGGGTTTAGCATGGGACCCGGCGGAACTGGAAATTGCGACCCCTTTGATTCTTGTTTAAATCGCCACAAACGTATGCAATGCCAAAGCACGTCGACAACTCACGCCATTTCCCGGGGCATCGAAAGATGTGACCTCCAGAGGTCAACGAGTTCCAGTTCGATATTCGACTTTGACCTATATGTTTAGGTCGAAGTCGACGTGTTTTGAACGTGTTTTGGCATCGCATACGTTTGTGGCGATTTGAAAAGAATTTGAAGGGGTCGCGATTTCCAGTCCCGCCCGGTCCCTTGCTAAACCCTATGGGAAATTAACCATTTCGTCCAAAACTGATTGTATCGGAACTTATTTTGTTATATCTCCGGAATTAATCGGACGTCAATGATTCTAATGCCACCGTTGGACTGCCCACGTTTTTAGTGTTAAACTGTGTGTCTTTTGTACGCATTCCATCATGAGAACGGCTTGACCTGACATGACCTCTGACCTGGCAATTTCACATGGCTCCTTGACCGTTGAAATTTCCCTTTAGATTTGAAGCGTTATTAATTTGCTTTCTTCCATCACGACTTGGTCATCCCAACTAATGACGGTCACATGCTCCATCCTCACATATAGGTCAAAGTCGAATATCGAACTGGAACTCGTTGACCTCTGGAGGTCACATCTTTCGATGCCCCGGGAAACGACGTGAGTGTTGACGTGTTTTGTTATTGCATACGTTTGTGGTGATTTAAACGAAAATCGAAGGGGTCGCGATTTCCAGTCCCGCGGGGTCCCATGCTAAACCCTATGGGAAATTAACAATTAGGTCAAAAACTAATTTTATCGGAACATATTTTGATATATCTCCGGAATTAATCCGACGTCAATGATTCTAGTGCCACCGTTCGACTGTGCACTTTATTGGTGTTAAAACTTTGTGCCTTTTGTACACCTTCCATCATGTGAACGGCTTGACCTGACTTGACCTGCGACCTGGCAAGGTCACAAGGCTTCGAACCGTTGGAATTTCGATTCAGATTTGAAGCGTTATTAATTTTCGTTCTTCCATTCCGACTTGAGCATGCCAACTAATGACAATCACATGCTCCATCATCACATATAGGTCAAAGTCGAATATCGAACTGGAACTCGTTGACCTCTGGAGGTCACATCTTTCGATGCCCCGGGAAACGGCGTGAGTTGTCGACATGTTTTTGCATTACATACGTTTGTGGCGATTTGAAAAGAACTTGAAGGGGTCGCGATTTCAAGTCCCGCCGGGTTCCATGCTAAACCCATTGGGAAATTAACCACCAGGTCCAAAACTGATTTTATCGGAGCATATTTTGATATATCTCCGGAATTAATCGGACATCAATGATTCTAGTGCCACCGTTTGACTGCCCACGTTATTGGTGTTAAACTGTGTGTCTTTTGTACACATTCCATCATGAGAACGGCTTGACCTGACATGACCTCTGACCTGACAAGGTCAGATTTCCCTATGGGAAATCTGGGAGCTTTCCCATATGAGATTTCCTTATGGGAAATTAACCATTAGGTCCAAAACTGATTTTATCGGAACATGTTTTAATATATCTCCGGAATTAAATGGACGTCAATGATTCTAGTGCCACCGTTTGTACTGCCCACGTTATTTGTGTTAAAACGTTGTGTCTTTTGTACACTTTCCATCATGTGAACGGCTTGACCTGACATGACCTCTGACCTGGCAAGGTCACATAGCTCATGGTACGTTGAAATTTCCCTTTAGATTTGAAGCGTTATTCATTTTATTTCTTCCATCACGACTTGGGCATGCCAACTAATGACAGTCACATGCTCTATCCTCACATATAGGTCGAAGTCGAATATCGAACTGGAACTCGTTGACCTCTGGAGGTCACATCTTTCAATGCCCCGATAAACGACGTGAGTTGTCGACGTGTTTTGGCATCGCATACGTTTGTGGCGATTTTAAAAGAATTTGAAGGGGTCGCGATTTCCAGTCCCGCCCGGTCCCATGCTAAACCCTATAGGAAATTAACCATTAGGTCCAAAACTGATTTTATCGGAACATATTTTGATATATCTCCGGAATTAATCCGACGTCAATGATTCTAATGCCACCGTTGGACTGCCCCTGTTGTTGGCGTTAAGGCTATGTGTATTGCATACACATTCCCTGAGTGGGAATGTTAATAATGCATGGCAATGTGCGGGAAGCAATACTGTGAGAAACAAAATTACCTAATTTGTTATAACTCATTAATTGTTTGTGCTACTCGGTAAATGAGAGCAGTGGCGGAATCAGCGTGTCGGTGCGGATCGAATGAGCTATATAACTTAGATATTCTGGCATTATTGGATGTTTAACCTATGTTGACCCCTGGAGGTCAAACCATTCGATACCCCGTGAAATGCGTCTGCATGGTGGGTCAGGGACCTTGGTACTACCGTCTCACCGAGTTTGCGCGAAATCGAAGGGGTCATTGATTTCTGCTGAATGTGAATATCGAACTCCTGCCAACTTCACGGACGTTCAAAGAGCGGTGGTGTCCGTTCAGGAAAGGCGCCAAATCGGCCGTAAGGGCTATCCTTGACCAAGCCTTCCTCGAAATGGCACTTTCGGCCGAAACGCTTTGTAGGGATGCACTCGAGAGACTGGCACTACGTCTGTCAGGGTTCGTGACGACTCACATAAGCGTTGCCAGCGGCCAAGACGTGGGGGGGGGGGCTCAAACCAGGGTCCGCTCCAGGAAGGAACGTACTCCCCCCTAATCCATTTGGTCCCGCCCATTGCCTCCATGTATTGTGCCTCCCAAATAACTTTCAGAAGCCAACACCTCTGTTTCGGTGGTTGGGGTGGAGGGCAAGGAGGCCCACCCCACTCCCAGATACTCCCAAGGTTTTCAATTTGAAGTCATTAGTAGGTGGAACTGTTGGAGAAGTTGGACGCGGCGTCACTGACCAGTCTAGGGCCCTGATCAGAGTGATTCTGCGACGCGTCTCTCCACTGTAGGGACGTATCTGCTACCAACCGGGGTTTGCGAGTTTGTAGCATTTTTGTCCCCTGGTTCGGAGAAATATCTCATGTCATTCCTTATTTTATATTGTAGGGGCCTCTTCTTCCATCTTTGAATGCCTCGTTTTCCAAATTAAGAATATCCTGCCACCGATCGGAAGCCTTCTTGTCTATCCTGGATTGATTCTACCCCGTCTCGGTGGCATCCTTTTCGTTCTGGGGGCCTCCTCCCAATCTCTGTCCTACGCCTCTTACAGGGACCTGATTATATTTCCCGGGGGCCTCGTCGCCAGTCGTGGGGCCTCCTTGACAGCTTGATCTTCTGTTTCATCGGCCTCCTTGCTGACCTTTTTTCCTGTGCAATTCCGGATAGGGGCCTCCTCAATTTTCAGGGGGGCAGTCTCACGGCAGGGGGGCGACTGCCCCCGCTGCCCCCGGTGGCGACGCCCCTGGTTTGAGTGAACCCCCTCGAATTTTTCAATCAGAGGCGCACCTTGGAAAGTAAAGGCGCCCCTCCGGGAAGGCCCGAGTGCACCCTATCCGTCAAGTTCATTTTTTCAGCTAGAGACGCCCCCACCCCCCTCCCCCCCCCCACCCCCGGAGACAAAGTTGCCCTCATGACGATTTCTGAACCCGCTCCTGCCTGGAGGAGTGTCTTTTCCTTCCGAGGTGACCCTCTGGCAGAATAATTATAGGGAGTCCATTCAAGCACAATGAAGAGGCGCCTTTTTCTCCCTGGGGTTTTTCTCTCCGGTGGGGAGGGGGGGGTGCTCCTGACTAAAAAATATATGGGTTCACTCGAGTCTTCCCGGGGGGACGCCTTTTCCTGCCCGAAGGATCGGCCACCTTCCATGGGAGGCAGGCACATGCCCCCCGTTCCATGTGCAGGAGTCAGGATTTGATCCTGACTCCTGCATTTGCAAGCCAGCTGCTGGCCGCGTTCAAGCTATCAGTTTTATCTTTCTTCCGGAAAAGACATACCTCTAGCCGACGCAGACGGACTGTGCGTTTCAGGTGGCTGGAATCTAAGAAGACAGCACCAAGTTCGACCTGCTGATGGCAAGCCTTTCTGTGTCGATCACCACGCAGGTGTGGATATTATCAATGCCCTGACATCCAGGCTCGTGAACCTTATTGACGCCTTGAGGCGTAGGTTTGCGCAATTGCGAGCGGCCCTTCTCCGCCCTAGATCCCCGCCAGCAGCTCGGAGACCAGCAGCCGTTCCAGTTGCTCCTGCGCAAGCACTCCGAACTGGGTATAGCAGGAGATGCCCCACATGACCGTGAGCTCTTGAAGACTACATCTTCAACGGCTGCCGCAGGCAGCTTGGGCAGCATTATCGCTGCTGTCACAGGAAGCTCCTCTGGGCTAACTGGCCACCGCAGCTGACAGATTCTTGGAAGCCTCGGCTTCAGGTCTGGTGTCAGCAATGGCGGCAGGATACTCAGCAGCGCAGACGGTGCCAGTCCGCGCAGTATCTCGGCACACCTGTACGCTGGCCACACCACAGGGTATAGTCGCGGCGTTAATTGTGGCGATCAGTCACCTGAAAACCGTCCTGAGTGTCACGTCACCAGAGTGAACGGGTGGACGTCACTATTTCCAGGCCATCGGTTTGAATACAATATTTATCCACTGCAAGTGTTCATTTTACAGTTGGCATATAATGGCTTCTGTTGCTGTTCTGTTTCTTGGCAGGATGGTGCAAATATTGTAACTACATGAAACTGCGGGCGATTCGGCGTTATTTCGGTGCGATTGGCGTGGTCCCACTCCGTATCGCCCAATGTTTAAGTTGAAGGTACGTCAACGAAAAAAAGTGCCAAAATTACCAAACTCAAAGCCCGAGGTGCGCAAAAGTTCAACGCATCGAACACCGTTGTCCGTTTTGCTCTACCCCTAAAACTTGTTGGTCAATGTTGGACAAAAACAGAACTTAAAAAAAACCTTGACTTGGGTACGTTTTTTTATACTTTATTTTTGAACTTTTTATGGGTCAATCGAGGCCACGTAAGGTTTTCGGGGTAACTTCTTAACGTGACTCCGACGGCACGTAAAAAAGGGTTCGTCAAGCGGTTTTTGGGTCCAATTTTCAAACTTGGCGAGCAAAGTGCAGTGAAGGTGCAATGGCCCAACACCCTCTGTAGCCTCAAAAATACTTCACAGAATTTATCATTCAAACACTCTAAATACGCTTTTGCATATTGGACTTAATACTGCACATAAATTTTTCGCACTGGTAGTATTCGACATAGAATGTCACGGCGAGTCCGATTGTGGACAAATATTTTAAATCGGACAATTTGGGCGCCCCTAGGAGCAAATAACCAATTTAGCTTAGCATTATGGGAAATGGTTATTTTCGCCAACACGTTAGCTATGGCTAATTGTACCGACAAATGCATCACCGAAAGATGCTACAATCAATTTCTCATCTTGCCAACCTCGGAAATTCAAAATCGGACAGTAACTTTTTGACTTAGGCTCGTTTCCGAATTTTCGACACGCAAGAAGTGGCAAAAAAGTGATGCATGTCAAGTTTGGTGTCCTCTACACGGCAAACTAAGAGAGATAAGGCTGCTGGCCCATTCTACGACAAATCGACAAGTGAAAGGGCCAAAATAACACCCAATATTTTATATTTTGATGAAAATAATTGTGTGGCGTTATATGATGTGCCGAATCCAGCTGTGCCATTTTTAGAAAGATCAGGTGAACGGTCAAGGAGTTATGGCCTTGGAAATTTTTGAGATGTTACCTGACAAGGGAGTCTTTTGAGGTCTTTAACTCAATGAAGAACAATCTGAATTGTGCAAGGATATATATCGGTGAACTCACAATGATCCACTGCATCTTTTGGCCATTTTCAAATTTGTATTCACGGAATTTTTGAAATCGTGACATCGTGACCTGAGGTCACGTGACATACTTTAACATCGGGACAGTTACAATGCGATTTGAAATAGTGCAGAAATGAAGTTTGATATCTTATCTTTCGAAAGAAAAAAAAGGTTCTGCACCTAGAACTCTACATATCCGTTCAAAATTAGGCATGCATGGTTATTGTTGCGTTAGTTTATCGTGGCCTGTATAAATATGTATTTAGAACGGTATATTACTGAAATACAAAGCTTTTGACGTTCGAGGCACATGGTGGGATGAAAATGTTAATCATCTGATTTTGAATGTTATGTTGCACAAGTTCTAACTCGTTGTGAGGTCAAGGGATAAACAAAATGTCCGAAATGTCTCCAAATTGTGGTAGTAGATGATTTATGAGCTTACCATGAAGCTTATCATGAATTACAAGGAGAGAGAAGCATCCACAACATAGCAATTACATACCGATAGCCGAAAAACCATTCGCACAACCATTTATTTCCTCGCGAAAATAAAAATCTGCGAATGTAGTGACATATCAGGAAGGGCACAAACAAAGGGTAGTGCCGTGTTTGGGTGCACAGTGGTCACTGCTTACTCTCGCTGACCGTGCTTCCTGTGCAGCGATGACATTTCTGAGGGTGTTGGACGCAGTCAAGTTGAAAGTAAAGCTATTTAATACGTCGGACCATATCAACCGGATGTGACTCGGCAAGATCGACCGTGTCACCGTGCGACAGACTTATGGAACCAAAAGTAGTGTTCAGAAAAGGCTTGTTTTGGGAAATTTGTATGAGATATATGATCCATACAATACGAACCGCAAAAAGCCTCGCACCGGCTTAACACGCGCCCTGGAGGGCCTCTGAAAATTACGCGCAATGCAGGGGGGGCGGATCCCCCCCCATAAGATCTCGGCTCCTATTAAAGTTGGACGAAAGAAATTCGCAGGGTGGAGGGGTACGGTAGTAAACTCTATTGTGTACAAGTTTCATCACCTTAGGTGAATATCTTCAAGGTCAAATGAGGTCACATTTGTCAAACTTTTATTGTTTTGCGTGGCTTGGCTTGTCGTTGTTATGGATCGCTGTGATTGTGTTTAAATGCTCCAAAATGGGCGTCAATGACGTTTTAGACATTACTAATGATGCAATACAGATGCTAGACCCGACATTTGACCTCAGGTCACCTATATAGCAGCACTTTATCAGGTCAGTTACCTGTTCCAGTTACCGGAACCGGGTCGCCCGCCCGACTGCTCCGTTGGCCAGTTCGGCGCAATCGGCTTCGCGAAGAAAGCAGTGAAGTGCATCAATAAAGCATGGAAACGCAATGACAAACAGTACACAATGACAAACAGTAGTGCATTTATGACAACATTCCAGTTGACCAAGTTTGGTTCCATTAACCTGTCATGAACTTGACCTGATTTGACCTCGGTGACCTGACATGACCTTGAAGCTATGTAGCATATCAATATACATCAAACAAGTCGCTAGTGTTGCCGAGAACACTTCCCTTTTGCGGATATACGGAAGCGCATCAGCGCCGATTTTTGTGATCGGGCGCTACGAATTTTGTGTTAGTTAAACGGCCCCTAACTCGAAAGATTTTCGGCCGATTTCAATTTGTCTTGATTTAAATGAAGCACCCGTCATTTCTAAGCAGGTACACACAAAATAGCGCATATCGACCGGTAAAATCTGGAGTTATGTACGAAACACTGGAGGGGTGGGCGGATTTGCCCCCCCTTCCAGTGCGCGTGTTAACCTTTGCTGCCATTCGTCCGAAGCATTGCGTCCTGGCAGGCACCAGTGTGACGCACTAGGTGTGCGTGTGCTCTTATAAAAACCCAAAACTGCTCATATCCGTTCTCGGCCTTCCCTGTCTCAAATACCATGACCTCCTCGATCACGCTGTATGTGACACGAAAAACCATGATTTAATTGTACACAACTGTGAGGACTGCCCTAGAGAACCCGGGGTATTAAACTTCCTGAAGATTATCCACGCGGACAAATCAGGAGAAGAGAGTGAAGGTGATTTAGCCCAAGATGATGACATGGATAATGAGATTAGGTACAAACCGTGGATGAGCACGCATCGCTGTACACTCGCAGAAATAGCCAAGACCAAAGAGCATGCGATATTTGAGCGAGCAATCCGTGAAGCTGAGCAGATAAACAGCCTTGTGGCTGACAAGGCTATTTGTCAGCCTTGTGGCTGTCAAACAGGGCCAACACTTCACCTACGCAAAGGCTATTGCTTAGGAGGTCGAAGTGATTGTCCATTACGATTTCGCTGAACATTATTTGTTGTGCAGGATGCAGCTCAAGACTTCCATGGGGATACGTACCAGTGTACCCCGCACGAACCCCGCGCGTGAGCACTGCCACACACGAACCCCGTGCGTGAGCACTGCCACCTATTGGCACAGTTGGGCACCAGGTATTGTACTGTCACCTGTAGGTGGCGGCAACGCGAGAGCTGACGTGTAATTTGCCAATCAGCTGAGCTAAAGGTGTGCGGCACTGGACTGGGGTGTCGCCGGCCGCGCCCAGTGTCGGGCGAGGAGTGACAGTCGGGCGTTGCCCGGGGTCGCACTAAGCTGAGTTTTTGTCACGTTGTTATAGAAGTCTAAGTGAAGATGCCAATACAGGAGTGGTATTGAGATCGTGTTCGTGTGACGGACACGGACACTACATTTTTGGCGACCAGGTGCAGTTTGGACTCTGCTAATAGTTGATCACCTGTCGTTCGGTTTCGATTCCTTTCGCCATGTTTCCAGTGCAACCACCACAGGAGTTTCTGTCAAGACCAGGCCAACGGCCGGGGATTGCATGGTCCCAATGGTTTGCTGACTTTGTGGTGTATTGTGAGGCATGTGGCTGGATGGAGTGGACCGATTCCCGTCGACAGGCCCTGTTGTTACATGCACTGGGTACTGAAGCCAGGCGTTTATTCAGAGCCATAGCTGGAGTTTCAAGTTCGTCAGTCAAGGATGAGGATGGTGACTGTGTTGTGGATGCAGGAGGCATAGGCTTTCAAGCAACAGTAAAGGTGTTTGAAAAGTTATTTGTCACCAATTGAGATGTGCGAACGGAGATAATTCAGTTTCGTCGATGCTTCCAAAAACCTGGGGAGACGACCACAATTTATCTAGCTAATTTGTGGGAAGCTGTTAAAAATGCTCCTTTGGTGAGCTGGAAGATGAAATGTTGCTCGTCATTTTGTGGAAGGTTGCTCGTCAGATTCATTGAGATAAAAGTTAATACTCAGGGAGGACCTGACGTTGCAGACACGCGAGTCAATAGTCACAGCAACTGATCGTGGTAGGTCCGTTAGTCAGTGATGAGTGGTGCTGCTGGATTATATGCAGGAGCTGTTCCGAGTTCTGCAGTGGGCGTGGCTTTCACCAGACCAAGTAAGTTTGTGGAGCCTAAACCGGGTCTGAAATTAGGCACTTGCAGAGCGTGTGGTGGACAAGGCTTTTGGGCCAAGGATCAGATGTGTCCCGCCAGGTCCCGCCGCTGTCACCAGTGTCAAGATCTAGGGCACCAGTGTCAAGATCTAGATTTAACTGCTGCTCAAAGCGATCTCTGGCCAAGAGGAAGGAGAAGGCTGATGTGGATGCAGTTCAGGTGATGTCTGTGCAATCCCCTGGTGGTGCTCCATGTGCGTGGTGCCAAGTTATCAACGATAAGACAACTGTCAACATGATGGTGGACACAGGTTCAGCTGTCAGCATTATTCCGCTGAATGTGTACACCAAACAGCTCAACCACATTCCATTGGGGGATACTCCACTGAATTTGGAGGTTGCTGGAATGGCTCCGAAGTCGAGGCTGTTGGTCAGATTGTGGTTGATGTCGCAACAATTAGTGGCGTAACCTCTCGTGGGAAGAGATCCACAGCACTTGCTGGATGTAACTGTCCGGAAAGGCAATGTCATCAGTCAGGTGAGCAAGGTGGAAAAGCAGTGTCTTCCACCGATCCAGGATTTTGTGCATAAGGCCCGGCTAAAACCGAATACAGTGCCAGTGCAGATGAAGTTGTTTTCCATGCCGTATGCGCTGAGGGCTGATGTCACTAAGCATTAGCCAAATGACCCTGTGGTCGGCTCACCCTTAAACCCAAATAATCAATCACTAAGCATTTGCTAGAACTGGAGCAGCAGGGTGTTATTGAGCGAGTAGAAGGGGGCTCATCACCATGGCTGTCTCATTCGAAAGAAGTCTGGGAGTGGCCTCGGAGTGTGTTTGGACATGTCTGAAGTCAACAAAGCAGTGATCTCTAACGGCCATCCTATCCCTGCCATGCAGGAAATGTTAGATAACCTACACGGAGCTGCCGTCATGTCTAAGCTGGACATGAAGTCGGGGTACCACCAATTGGAGCTCCACGAATTGTCACGTGATCTGACTGCGTTTGTGCATGAAGGCCAGGTATGGAGATCGTTAAAGGAGTATTTGGATTGAAATGCTTGCCGCAATGTTTTCAAAAGAGCATGGAGTGTGTGTTGAAAGAACTAGATGGTGTTCAAGTATACCTTGATGACGTAGTCGTCATAGGCCGCAGCCAGAAGGAGCACGACGATCGACTATCTGAGGGATGCAGCGACTGCACAAATACAACATCACGCTGAATCATGACAAGTGTCACTTTGGAGTGACGTCAGTGGAGTTTCTGGGCTTCATCGTTTCTGATCGGGGACTGGCTGTTTCAGAAGTGCGGGTTCAGGGACTGAGAGACTTGAAGCAGCCAACCCCGAGGCGGCAGTTACAAACTGTGTTGGGAATGTTGAGCTTCTGCAGCAGGTTTGTTCCGAACTTCAGCACCAGGGTGAAACCCATGCGAAAACAGCTGCGCAAAGAAGCCCCAACGTTCCACTGAACATCGGAGATGACGAACGCCTTGGACGACGTTCGAGGTACTATCCTACACTCTGACGTGCTGGCGATGTTCGACACCACGCTTGAGACGCTTATCTCTACCGACGCCAGCGATGTCGGACTTGGAGCCGTCTTGACACAAATTCATGCAGATGGAGAGCGAGTCGTCGCCTTTGGGTCATGCACGCTCAACCAAGCGCAGAGAAGGTACAGTGCCACTGAGAGAGCGAGGCACTGGCTTGTGTGTGGGCGTGCGAAAAATGGCATAGCTATCTCTGGACGTGGCTTTGTCCTCAGAACTGGCCACGCCGCCCTCAGGACCTTGTTAACTGCAAGTGGCATTGGTCGAGCCGGTATGAGGTTGTCTCGATGGGCTGTCAGACGAATGTCATACTCCTTGACGGTGGAGTTCGTAAAGGGTAAGTCGAATCCTGCTGACGCCCTGTCACGGCTGCCGGCGCCAGCATTTGCGACGTCGGATGACGAGACGGTGGTGGTGGCTGCAGTGACTGCTATATTGAGGCCGTAACGCGTGACAAGCTCGTAGCAACGGTGCAGGCGGACCTGGTCTTGAAATTATTGGTGGCTCAAATCCCGTGCTCGTGGCCACGTCGATATCGGGACTGTGAACCGGCCTTGCAACCATTCTTCCAATGCAGGGAAGAACTGGCGGTGGTGGAAGATCTCATTTTTTTTTCGAGGCGAGCGCCTGCTAGTTCCTTCTAGCCTACACGCTCGCCTGTTGAAGGCTGCACACGACGGCCACCAAAGGATAGTGCGGACCAAGCAGTGGCTTCGACCACACTTCTGGTGACCAGGGCTCGACTCTGCGGTGGAGAGGTATGTCTTGTTTGTGGAACAGGAGCCCAAGTATGTTCACCTGCGAGGGCTCCTCTGCGTCCAGTGCCGCTCCCTGACGGGCCCTGGGAGAAGGTGGGCATTGATTTAACCGGGCCAATGGAGGGCCTTAGTCAACGGCATCGCTTCGCCGTGGTCATGGCGGATGACGTTTCTAAGTGGCCTGGAGTGGGATTCTGCTCTAACGCATCTTCTCATACAGTGGTCCAATTGCTGGAGACTGTAGCAAGCAGAGTGGACTAGCATGCACAACTTGTGTCTGACAACGCTGAGGCGTTCACCTCGGCCGAGTTCAGCTACTACCTACGAAGAGTTGGCATCCAGCACATGCGGGTGACCCCGTACCACCCCAGCGGAGCCGGAGCCGTGGAACGGTTCAACAGAGTCGTCAAGGCCACGCTGCAGGCGCCTACCATTGAGGGGCGGATTGGCCGCAGTATATGCGCCGATTCCTCATGGCGTATCGCTCCACTCCACACGCGACTACCGGTAAGAGCCCCGCTGAACTACTACATGGACGTCAGCTGCGGACGGAGGTACACGCAGCAGTGAGGCAGCAGTGCCTGCACACTCGGAAGGCGAATACAAACAGCGATGGTGTACGAGACCGCGTGCTACGACAGCAGAACCAACAGAAGCTTGACCACAGGAACCGAGTTCGTGAGCCAAACTTCCGTGTCGGAGACTGGGTGAGTTATCGGTTGGTGCCTCGCCCCAGAAAGGGAAGGAAGTGGTTCTCTAGTCCTCGCAGGATTGTGGAGAGGCGTGGTCCGGTATCCTACCAGCTGGACGACGGTGTCCGCGTTAACGCCGAGCGACTGACGCGGTGGACAGCAGCACCACCAAGCGGACAACCGACCGATGGCGCTCCGATGAACGACTCCGGACGAGCCGCCAGACCAGCTGCTACCAGAACGGCCGTTGACGAGCGACTCGCGGCGGCCGCCGGACCGTGCATCAGGCGGCCCAGGGAAGTCGTCGGACGGGCCACAACTGGAGCAGCCGCGATCGACAACAACCGGCGCCGGAGAGGCACTGGAGGAGTCGTCAGCTGAGAAGCCGCAGGCGTCGTCGAGCGGCGCTGAGGAGCCGCCGGACGAGCGTTCGATGGAGAGAGAGAGAGCGACTTCTGAACAGCGGCTCAGGGAGGCCGCACGTGGAGCAGCTTGTGGAGTTTCCGCGGCCGATTTCGAGTCTGCCTTCGGCGACACTAGCCGACTACAAAACTGAAGATGAGCCGAACACTGTTCAACCCAATCGTTTTGGACGCGTAGTTCGTCCACCTGTCAGATTTGGTTTCGAGTAAAAGTGTTCAGTCGATTGTTTGGTTCAGTTCGCTGTTCGCTTGCTTGTTACCCAGTTTAAAATAATACTTTCGTTTTGAGAGGAGAGTAAATGTAGTATCGTGCGCTACGAACCCCGTGCGTGAGCACTGCCACCTATTGGCACAGTTGGGCACCAGGCATTGTACTGTCACCTGTAGGTGGCGGCAACGCGAGAGCTGACGTGTAATTTGCCAATCAGCTGGGCTAAAGGGGTGCGGCACTGGACTGGGGTGTCGTCGGCCGCGCCCAGTGTCGGGCGAGGAGTGACAGTCGGGCGTTGCCCGGGGTCGCACTAATCTGAGTTTTTCTCACGTTGTTATATAAGTCTAAGTGAAGATGTCAATACAGGAGTGGTATTGAGATCCTGTTGGTGTGACCGGAAGTGAACGGACACTACAGTACGGTGCACCCGTTTGTAGTGTACTGGCGTGAGGACCAGGTACTGTGCCATCAGAGCCAACGCTGTATCTCTGACGACACAAAGCACAACACCGACATGGTGCATGCGTTCCTGCAGCGGCTTATCCCAGGAATTCGGACCGCAGTACCTGACCTAAAAAAATATTTATTTCACAGAAGGCATTATGCGAATAAGCATGACTTCATCAATGTGTGTCACCATCAAACATATTTTGGTGGTACATTGTGAGTGGCGTTTTTGTCATATCTCATGGCAAGGGCGTTTGCGACGGCATCGGGGGCACAGCCAAGAGTGCCGCGGCTCAAGAGAGCCTCAAGCGCCCGCTTAGCAACCAGATACCGACGGCGGAGGACATATTTGAATATCTGTCGCACAAGCTAAGTCAGCTGCGTCAAGTGGATCTTTGTATCAAAGCAGGAGGCAATGGACGTCACGACCCACCTCACCGAGCGCTTCTCGAAAGCCATCACGGTGAAGGGAACACCAGAAGTACCAGAGACCCACAGCACCGTAATAGTTCATGA
Organism: Ashinkailepas kermadecensis; assembly: GCA_034440615.1. NCBI lineage: Eukaryota > Metazoa > Arthropoda > Thecostraca > Neolepadidae > Ashinkailepas > Ashinkailepas kermadecensis. Next base: position 68,214 of record JAOTOM010004448.1, read on the forward strand.
ACGGTTTACCGATGCGGGGCTTGTGTTAATGGTAGCTGGGTGAAGTGAGACGTGGTAGTGCGCGCCCTGATACAGATTGTGTTGATTAATATTATCGCAGCGACAGATCATAAGTCTAAACTGAAATTCTGACAAGGTATGGGATGATCTACAGATCTGGAGATCATTACATGGCATTACATAATAATAATGTACTGCAGCACATTATTGTATTGCATTACATGGTGTAGTTCTGTTACTTTATTTTATTACACCGACGTAGACGGCCCAAGATCCAATTCGATTCATTTCCGGCGCAGCATGTGTAGATGGATGTGTCCGCGCCAAGTTTGCTCTCAAGCAGTTCAAGATGAATGCGATTACTCAGTCAATGAGGTTCATCTTTTCGTTTCCAGAATGCGGGGTCGGGCAGCTCGGCGCAATCGGCTTCGCGAAGAAAGGAGTGGAATACATGACTAAAGTATGTACAGTACAAGCAGTACACAATGACAAACAGTAGTGCATTTATGACAAAATTCCAGTTGACCAAGTTTGGTTCCATTAACTTGTCATGAACTTGACCTGACTTGAACTCGGTGACCTAACACGACCTTGAAGCTATGTAGCATATCAATATACATCAGACAAGTCGCTAGTGTTGCCAAGAACACGTCCCTTTTGCAAATATACGGGAAGCGCACCAGCGCCGATTTTTGTGGTCTGGCGCTACGAATTTGTTTTACTTTAATGGCCCCTAACTCGAAATTAAAATCCGGCAGATTTCCATTTGTCTTACTTTAAGCGACGCATCGGTCATTTCTAAGCAGGTACTCGAAAAACGGCGTATATCCACGGCTAAAATCTGGAGTTATGTACGAAAAACAGGACGGATGGGCGGATTTCGCCCCCCTCCAGTGCGCGTGTTAACACGCGCACTGGAGGGGGCGAAATCCGCCCACCGCTCCAGTATTTCGTATATAACTGCAGATTTTACCGGTTGATATGCGCGATTTTCTGCGTACCTGCTTCGAAATGACCGAAATGTCGTCTAAAGGAAGAAAAATTGAAATCAGCCGAAAATTTTTCAAGTTAGTGGCCGTTAAAGTCCCCAAAAAAATCCTAGCGCCAGACCACAAGAATCGGCGCTGATACGCTTCCCGTATATTCGCAAAAGGGAAGTGTTCCTGGCAACACTAGCGACTTGTTTGATGTATATTGATATGCTATATAGCTTCAAGGTCATGTTAGGTCACCGAGGTCAAGTCAGGTCAAGTGCATGACAGGTTAATGGAATCAAACTTGATCAACTGGAATGGTGTCATAAATGCACTACTGTTTGTCATTTGTACTGTTTGTCATTGCGTTTCCATACTTTATTCATGTATTTCACTCCTTTGTTCACGAAGCCGATTGCGCCGAGTTGCCCGACGGAGCAGTCGGGCGGGTGGCCCGGTTCCGGTAACTGGAACAGGTAACTGACCTGATGAAGTGCTGCTATATAGGTGACCTGAAGTCAAATGTTGGGTCTAGCATCTGCATTGCATCATTAGTAATGTCCAAAACACCATTGATGCCCATTTTGGAGCATTTAAACAAAATCACTGCAATCCATAACAATGACAAGCCACGCCACGCAAAACAAGAAAATGTTGATAAATGTGACCTCATTTGACCTCGAAGATAATGACCTAAGGTCATGAAATTTGCACACAATATAATTCACTACCGTACCCATCCACCCTGCGAATTTAGTTCCTTCAGCTTTAATAGGAGCCGGGATCTTAGGGGGGGGGCGAAATCCGCCCCCCCCCCTACAGTGCGCGTAATTTTCAGAGGCCCTCCAGGGCGCGTGTTAAATTGCGATAATCCCTGGCTTTTTGGGTAATATTTCAGCTTATGGTACTCTCTGAATTATTTTAACTTCTTTTTTAATGTAGTGTTTATTAATGTGCTGAACATGATGTCACTGCTCATTTCCTCTTCAGATGCACACTTTTCAATTGTGAGGCAAAATAACGCCAAAAAGGCTTGGATTTGAGTAATACAGTATAAAAAATAATGTTCAAATTATTATTTTTTTTAATTAACATAACCTTCCCTAACCTAGCCTAGCCTTCCGTGCAAGAAATGATTTTCGTTTAATGCACAATTTCCAAGCTATTTTTTTGTTCTCAAACATTTTCAACAGAAGCCTAGCATAACCTAATCTAGCCTGAACTGTTTTTGAAGAAATATCTTCTTTTTTGAAAAATTTACTAACTTACAACAAAAGCCTAGCCTAACCTAACTAGGCCAAAACTAGCGCCTTTGAATGATTCGTGGAGGTAAAATGGGTGTATTACCCGGCTTGTGGTTACCTTAGACTGCAATAATACCTCTTTTTGTGCTACCTGGTGCACGTGATGAACTTCCATCTGCATGCTGCATGAGAGCATTGCACTTATTGCTTCACAAAGAACAATAACATGTTGAAAGTACTATATTTTCAGGAATGGAATCCTGTGCTGATACCATTTTCTGAGTTATATATTTGCAGATCAGATCTACATTATTTTTGTTAATAAATATGATAACTTCATAGAAATGTATATACCAGTTTGTGGACAAGAAGTTATTCTGATGACTTCTGACGTATTGTAAAATGACAAATTTTCATGATAGAAGCAGGCGAAGTTAAAGTACTTATATCTCGATAAGTGGTCAGTTCACTAACAAGGCCGCAAATTCACTCAAACAGCATTCAAAACACCAGGTGCCCACCCTTTTTTTTGCAAGTTTAAAATCAATGACAGCGTTTTCTTGAATCATGTTTAAAGCGCATGAAGGAAATGTATCGCTGACATTTGTAAGGAACTGATGTGTGTAACGTTTAAGTATCATTTCTAAGGTACTGATGTTTGTACACAAAATATAACTCACTATTCTAAATAGCATGGGAAGTATAATGCCATATATCATGGCTAATTTATGGGCAAAATGTTATGCAGCAGATTTCCTGCATTGTTACTTAGTTATTTGGGCTTTAACACGCGCACTGGAGGGGGGGGGGGCGAAATCCGCCCACCCCTACGATTTTTCGCAAATAACTGCAGATTTTACCGGTCGATATCCACAATCGTCGGTGTACCTGCTTAGAAATGAATGGCGCGTCGTTTAAAGTAAGAAAAATGGAAATTGGCCGAAAAGTTGTCAAGTTAGGGGCCGCTAAATTAAAAAAATGTTCTAGCGCCAGACCACAAAAATCGGCGCTGATGCGCTTCCAGTATACTGACAAAAGGGAAGTGTTCTAGGCAACACTAGCGACTTGTTTGATGCATATTGATATGCTGTGTAGTTTCAAGGTCATGTTAGGTCACCAAGGTCAAGTCAGGTCAAGTTCATGACAGGTTAATGGAACCAGACTTGATCAACTGGAATGTTGCCATAAATGCACTACCGGCTGTCATTTGTACTGTTTGTCATTGCGTTTTCATACTTTATTCATGTACTTCACTTCCTTCTCCACGAAGCCGATTGCTCCGAGCTGCCCGACGGAGCAGTCGGGCGGGCGGCCGGTTCCGGTAACTGGAACAGGTAACTGACCTGATAAAGTGGTGCTATATAGGTGACCTGAGGTCAAATGTTGGGTCTAGCATCTGCATTGCATCATTAGTAATGTCCAAAACATCAATGATGCCCATTTTTGAGCATTTAAACACCATCACAGCGATCCATAACGATGACAAGCCAAGTCACGCAAAACCGGAAAATTTTGCCAATCTGACCTCATTTGACCTTGAATATATTGACCTCAGGTCACGAAAAATGCACACAATAGAGTTCACTACCGTGCCCATCCACCCTGCGAATTTCGTTCCTCCAGTCTTCTAGGAGCCGAGATCTTAGGGGGGGGGCGGAATCCGCCCCCCCCCCTCCAGTGCGCGTAATTCTCAGAGGCCCTCCAGGGCGCGTGTTAAGGCACATCGACCATGTTGACCATATAGCTCCCTGCATTGTTGTTAACTGATAGATTAGTATGTTTGCAAATTCACTTATGAGTGAATCCATACCATTCCCACTGGGGCCTAAAAGCTACATCATAACATTACTTCTACAATGCATATCACAGAAACACATCTCGATTGTCCTACTTAATCAGGACACCATAGAAGTCAATTAATGAAAATGTTACTTCAACCCCTGTATTGTTAATATAAACAGAAGTCTTTTCAACCATATGTTATGTCCTTCACAGTGTTGCTCCATCCACCTCCAACTCCAACCCTGACCAAACTTCAGGAGCACATCCATCTCCAAAGCAGCCTGTGGAATAAGGTATGTGTTGCAACATAACTACTGTGATCTGAATTCCATGGCATCCCTGTTGCCTTATAATCCATCCTTGCCGATCCATGTAGCAAATGTTTGACTTTCCTCAAACTGTCTGGATAACTGGGGAGTTGAAATCACATGTGAATGATGAAACAGATCAACTATTCCTGGATTCCTATGTTGCATCATTGCATGGCATAGTGACATACCGAATGGGGGGGGCACTGAAGTCTTCCCCATCCTGACATGTTGTGGCGCCCCCAAGATTCCGCCGAGCTCAGGAAAAAAATGCGCCATGCTCCATAAAAATCCCGCTTGGTCCACCATAAATCGCACCGTGGCTCAGGAAAATCATATTGGGTGCCCCAAAAGTAGCGCAGGGGCCCCTGATAACGACGCTGGGGCCTCAAAAGTTTGCACCTGGGCCCCTGAAAATCACGCTGGGGCCGCAAAAAAGTCGTGCCGAGGGTTCAGAAAATCACGACGGGGCCCACAAACAGTCGGGCCGGGGCTTCCTGAAAATCGCGCTGAGACTGGGAGTACTAAGAATTCTCACCCGGGCCCCTACAAATCACGCTAGAGGCATGACAGGTCGCACCGGGGCTCTAACAATCTCGTTGAGATCACCCAGCAAATGAAGCCGGGGAAATGAAAAACAGTCCGAACACGGAAAATCAATCTGGGATCTTAACGATGGCTCCAAAAGCCCACAAAACGTGTTGGGCCCCAAAAACGTGTCGTAGCCACTAAAGCTCGCGCAAGGGATCCCAACAAGTGACCACGGGGCCCCAAAAAATCGTATTTGGACCAAACAAATTAACGCCGCTTCTCTTGAAAATCTCACTGGGGCCAAAATGTCGCGCCGGATCTCCACAAGTCGCAGCTGGCTTCCCAAGAGCCAATATATACTCGGAATGTCACCTTGCGGACACAAAATTGCGTCAAGGATCCACAAAATAAGAAGTCGTCGGACGCCGGAAAAGAAACCTATTAGGGCACCGAAAAAATACAACGTACTGGGAGCCCGAAGAATCGTACCGGGTTCCAAAAATATCCTGCAGGGGGCTTACAAAAAATAAACTTCACCACAAAAATCGCAAGGGGACTCTATCGAATCGACCAGAGCACCGGAAAATTCAGAATGGGTCCCGAAAGAAAATTATCCGAAGGGCTTTCTACTCTCGATCGTGCAATCTGCGGAAAAAACACGTTGAGCAGCCGCAGTGACATACAACGGTACATAGGTGTGTGCTTGTATGTGTGTGTGAGAGAGAGAGAGAGAGAGAGAGAGAGAGAGAGAGAGAGAGAGAGAGAGAGAGAGAGAGAGAGAGAGAGAGAGAGAGAGAGAGAGAGAGAGAGAGAGAGAGAGAGAGAGAGAGAGAGAGAGAGAGAGAGAGAGAGAGAGAGAGAGAGAGAGAGAGAGAGAGAGAGAGAGAGAGAGAGAGAGAGAGAGAGAGAGAGAGAGAGAGACAGAGAGAGAGAGAGAGAGAGAGAGAGAGAGAAGCGGGCAGCTGTCCCCTTCCAATTACCTTAAACAGACGGGAATGAGTATGTCAGCCAACATTGAATCTGCTACTGAGCACATACTGGACAGAAAGGTATGTTCTTCGCATGATACCGCCACCGGAGTGTTGCATCTCGGTTCCTTGTGTATGGTAACACATGCAGGCTGCTTTCATGCTTTTTACAACATGCACACATATTCATTTACAGTTGTATTGTGCCCATCAGTTTCTGAACAGCAGCATTCGTGCAATGACGCGTAACGTCAGCACTCATATCAGTAGTAATGCCACTGATACTCAGCGCTGGCAACACTTACGGACAAGGCTGCCGGTCCTCAGCAGAATCACGCTCACCACAGGCCGCATGTTTGCAGGCGCACCGTCACAGCCGCACTGGTGCTGGTACGATGCACACTGGTCCAAGATGGAATTCCCGTGGATAAGCTGGTTGATTGAAACGGCTGTTGTGCCAACGCTCGTGCACGTGTGACGTTCGCTGTCAGTTGTGTCAGCACGGGGTCTGCCGCGGGCTGTCACCTCTCTGCACGTGTGACGTTCGCTGTCAGTTGTGTCAGCTGTGGGACTGTCGGGGACTGTCACCTCTGGTGCACGTGTGACGTTTGCTGTCAGTTGTGTCATCTGGGAGCCTGTCGGGACTGTCACCTCTCGTGCACTTGTGACGTTCGCTGTCAGTTGTGTCAGCTGGGGGCCTGCCGCGGGCTGTTGTAACTGCCCACTGTTTTCCGGGGACAGCCCGCGTCTGCTCTTCTAGTCGGCGGCGTGCTACCTGTGAACTTAGGTGCGGTGCAGATATCGTCTAGCGACCAATCGTCTAGGATGTTTCTCACCGACGACGTGCCGGAGGCCACGTCGATTATACGCCTCCACTCGATAGACGGGCCAGATGGTACAATGTGTTTATAGTCCATTCATGAGGAGTCCATCAAACAATAAACCTGCGCCGTGCCGATCGTCTAGATCCAACAATCCAGATTCAACTCACAGGTCTTACGATGGTTGCGCTATATTTGATAGCGTGTCGGCCGACGCAGAGGAACGTGGTATGAACTCACAGCAACACAATACAACACTCACAACAACACTGTCCAGAGTCTATGTCACGCTGTCACGAGAGCGAGTGCAAGACCACTCGCTGCCGGAGGTGTTTTCAGCTTGCCTTCCTAAGCTTACCACCTCTACGTTCGACGGGGGCCTTCTATATATACGGCTCGCGCCGTTGTGCGCACATGTTGCAGGAACGCTGCGTAGCGGGGAACAGAGTCTTGGATTGGTCGTTTAGATAATTTAAGTCGGCTGACGGTGCAGGCTCGGATAAGGCCAATTGGTGTCATCCATAAATTCAGGCGATGCGTTCGAATGGTTTGGAGCGCGCGCGAGATTAACAATACATCACTGGCAATAATAGGCAATAACAGGAAATAAGCCAAGGCGGCAAAACAGTACCATAAATTCCGGCGATGCGAAAGGTTTGGAGCGCGCGCGAGAGTCGACAATACATAATTGGCAATAACCGGCAATAATTGGGAATAAGCCGAGGCGGTGAAACAGTACCATAAATTCAGTGGCAATAGCAGGCAATAATAGGTAATAAGCCGAGGCGGTGGGCAGGGTAGTGCGTGCGCGAAATTAAAGCCGAGGCGGCGAAACATAATCGTTGGGCTGGGGACTGCGTGCGCGAGATTAGAGCCGAGGCGGCAAAAAATCGATACCTCGCAGTCGGCAGCTTGCCGGGGTACAGAAGCGTGCGGCGTGACGCGCCATGACATGGCTAACCGTTACACTGTCACCTCTCGTGCACTTGTGACGTTCGCTGTCAGTTGTGTCAGCTGGTGGTTTGCCGCGGGCTATCACCTATTGTGCACGTGTGACGTTCGCTGTCAGTTGTGTCAGCTGGGGGTCTGCCGCGGGCTGTCATCACCTCTCGTGCACGTGTGACGTTCGCTGTCAGCTCTCCTATCATGTAATATTCATGCTCGTCAAAACCTACAATGTTCAGCACATGAATGGATATCTGGAGCTGAATTTATTCAGTCATTCTCTCAATTTCTGGTCATCATACAACCGGGATACTGTTTCCACATACCAATCTTCTACACTGATATTGACACGAATTAAACCAATTTGAAGTCACCACGACAAATAACCCGTAAATATATCGCAACATTCGGTTTGTCGCGGGGGACAGTGAGCTTAGAGGCGTGCCAGACCATCAAGGTCATTTGTGCCCCTTTTTGTATGCAAGTCTCAGGGAAGTCTATATTTACGTCAAAGAGTCTTACGTCGTAGCGTATGTGACGTTAAGGTGCTGAGGACGGGGCTGGGTGGGGAGCATCTCCCCGGACTTTTAGTGTTGTTAGTTTGTCTTGCTCCTCCGCAAATTCACTTGTAGTTGGTGTGGGGAGGGATGACGATAAAGCTGATTTTCCCAGCGTGCCGACATCAGCCTACTCTTGTCGAAGACCACCGAGGGGTATTAACCGTGCCCACAAGGAGGTCCACTCCTCCTACACGCCGGCTTCCGCGTGTTTGTTGTTAGCAGTGCGTTAGTAGAAGCATGCTTTCATGCATGGTTGTGAGCGATGTTAGTACGGTGTTTTGAAATTCGGCTTATCTACGTCCGTCGTACCTCTGAGTAACCGTTTTACGTTATGAATTGCAAAGCAAATCGGCTCATCCACGTCCGTTGACAACTCTGTGTAATCCTTTTACGCTATGTTCAGTTTTAAAGCAACTCGACTCATTTACGTCCGACGGCACCGCTAGGTAGCCATTTACATCCGACGGCACCGCCAGGTAGCCATTTACGTCCGACGGCACCGCTAGGTAACCATTTACGTCCGACGGCACCGCTAGGTAGCTATTTACGTCCGACGGTACCGCTAGGTAGCAACTTATTTCGAATGTGAAAGCGAATCGGCTAATGTACGTCCGATGGCGTTCGTGGATGGCTATTTCCAGGAATTGTCATGAGAAGGGAGGAGGGCACATGTCCGGAGGGGCACCACTTTGCCTTCCGAGAAGCGCCTCTGGCTGAAAATGGAAAAGGCGCCAGTGGCGCCTCTGGCGCCTCTGGCTGGCCTTTTCCTCTCAGGGTGGCGCTTCTAGGTAAAACAATCGAGTGGGAGGGGTGCACTCGAACCTTGCCAGAGGAACGCCTTCTTCCGGTCGAAGAGGCGCCACCTTCCCATGGGGAGGGGGGCACATGCCTCCAGTGCCCACCCTTGTATCTGCGTCTAGAAGTGCAAGACGTAGGATTTTCCTGTGCATCGCAATGCATTACAATGCTGTTCATTTGATGTCTTTCAGATATTTCAACGTCGCCTTGCTGCACAATTATGCCGATCTTTGACACATGCATCGATCCCAGGTAAGCTGACTTTTGGTCACCCCAATGTGCAACTGATTCAAATGGTACGATCTCAAGATCTCATAGATCTTGCGGTTTGTAGTCCCAACAGCAGAAACTGTATGCTGAATGAGTGCAAAAAGCGCCCTGGCGAAGAGAGGGTGATTTTACCATTCGGTCTCGGGAATGATGAAGGTAAACCATACATGAATGAAGAGATTTTGTATAAATAATGGGCTACGTCTGACCGTTGTACACTGCTAGACCCAGGAGGTGTATCTTTAGCTAGTTGTCTTTCGTTGTGATGAGGTGTAAATAATTGTGAGGTTTGCTTTTAGTTGAGACCCAGGAGGAATATCTTCGGCCATTGAGTAGACAGAGAGTAAGGTTTATACAGCATCACTTCATCGCCACAGCGTAGAACAATTATGTCATGAGGATAAAATAATAAGTTCTAATATACGGTGACTCCGCGGAAAAACATTCATTGGTGGCACAGGATGCGGCCCAAGGTTGCCACGGGACGTACCGCAATGTAATGTGCACCAGTTCACCGATAGTTACCGATCATGGGAAGCGGGTGATTTTTTGCTCACGGTTATGGGGTGAAAACACCAAATCAAAGACAATCTGAGAAAGACTTGGAGATTGCGCCGAGCGATTTAGGCTTTCCATCGAAGGGCTCCATCCATCTAGCGAGCAATACATGTATTGTCCGATAGATGGACGAAGGAAAATGTAAATAGCTCCTGCAGGAACTACTGACATTTTCTTCGCTGCTGACGTGAAGGATCGTTTAATTTTGACCGGAATGGTAAAAATATGCCATCTTTTAGACCGGCATGAACATAGTATCGCAATTGTTGCGTTTAGAAGCTTGACATAGACATGAACTGACATATGGTGTTTTTAGTCATCTGTCGGTACCGGAAAACGATTATATTCCACACGATGTAATCGCTGTAGACTCAAAATACTCGGAACTCACCCACTACTCAAAGGAAAGTTTTGTTTCGTTTCGAACTGAGGAAATAGGCCACGGTGCTTCAACCTGGCGCCAATGAAGCCATGTCTAGCGCTCTCCGGCAACATCGCTAGCAGCATCGGTGAACAGTTCCACCGTCCGTTAACACTTTGCATGTGAACGGGCAACAGTCCAACGTCCACCAGAAAATGAATAATGCTCATAATATCGCTTTCTGCCGAGTTTCTTGTCAGTGGTGGCTCACTGATCATTTCGCTGTTCCAGTCGATGTGTTTCTCGTAGTATTGGGCTGTGTAGTTGACTGTGGGAAGTTTGAATAGTATCACGCCCTCGTGTTCATCCCGGCCTCTTCAACACTCCAGTATCCTTTCGACGGCTGTCTGGCGAACCCTTGGGTCTGGGTCCGCAGCCATGGCCAGCAGAACTACTTCGGGGTGGCACCGGTGGGCGTTCCGCTGACCGACTGGCCGTACCACATCCTGAGGAGGAAGAGACGAGGCGGGAGGCTGCGATGATGCTGCAGGCTGCGGACGATGTTCTGAGAACCGCTGGAGCGTAGCAGTTCCGCCTGTTGGCGAACCACATCTGTGCGCGGTGATGGACGATGAACAGCACCCGGTCACGGAGGTGGTCACTGCAGGGTGAAACTGTAGATATCTAGATCCGACGTAGCCGTGCAGGCCAGATTCATCCACCCGAGAAGGGCTAGCACAAAAAAATGTTTGTTGGTATTCCAACCATGGGCTCACTTGTACTTTCGGAGATTATATAGCGCAGGTTAATGTTATAGTGGAGGGTTGTTTAGCCAACCAAATACAGATGTGGCATGTATAATTGGCGTCACGGATAGTTTGGCAGTTAGGTTGGGTGTCCTGGCGCCTGAATATCCTGCATATGTATACTGTTTTCCACAACACGTAGGTACCACTGGCGTCACAGCTCGCTTGGCAGTCGGACTGAACATTCTGACACCTGAATATCCTGCATAGGTGTGCTGTTCCGACCACACCTATGCCTAAGCAGGATATTCAGGTGCCAGGATGCCCAGCCTGACTGCCAAGCTATTTGTGACGCCAATAGTGCCTGGCGCTGTAGACCTGATATAACATCAGATTATTCCACCCACCAACATTTAGAAAAGAAACGTGAAACCAATATGTGAGTTCTTGCAAACATGCGCGCATGCATTGTAATGTATTTAATCAGCACCAAAGGGAAAAAGCCTGCTACTCAGCCACTAGCGAAGTTGACAGTTATTTGAAGACAAAAATATATCCAGTTATGGTGACAACTTACGGTACCGTATAATAATTGAGTATGAATTATATTCATCATCAGGCCGCTTTGCTCCTTAACATACCAAGTCAATTTGTTTTTCCTAACCATCCAGACATATACGTACTCATCTTGTTTCAGTACATGTATCAGAAGCGTACCGAAGCAATATAGTAGCTATGACCGAGGGAACTGAAAGAGGCTAAAACGGGGGGGAGGGGGGCTGAACAAAAAAACGCTAGCACCCGAGGTAAATTCCATAGGTCTTAACATTGCCGTGGTAAGTCCTATCACCTAAAAACTGTCCCGTCCCTGTCCTGAGATTGAACCCGACGTGTAACAAAGTTGGTTTTGGGGCATCTAAATCCCAGCCATTCAGTCCCCTCCCCGCGCGCGCGCCGCCGCCGTTGCCAGTGGGTGATGTGATCGTCAGTGGGTGATGTAGGACAAGTGATTGTATTATGGGAACCCTATGGACAGGCGTGTCTATGATGTCTATGCCAGCTGTCATGCGGTGATGTGACCGAGTGTCGCTATTGTGTCGGGCGCCGTGTCGCCAGATCAGAGGCTGCAGTACCGAGCCTCTGCCAGTCAGCCGATTGTTGTGGTTCGCCAGCGTCCGGTGAAATGCTGATACAGCCCACGTGTGCGACGCCAGACCGAGCGAGGCTGCCGATGTGCACACACAGCACCGTTTCCCACGGAGGGACCGTTGCGCTGAGATCAGAGTCTGTCTCTGATATCTCAGAGCGATGTCGCGTCCGTCTGCAGTACAGTGCACGGGGTTCAGAGAGAGCCATTGTGCTCTCTAGACGCCAGTTCAGAGCGAGCCTTTGTTCGGGCCGACGCCCTGGCAATGCGCAGTCAGTCATGTGACGTGTGCGGATTGATCACGTGATAGTGATGTACTGTGAGTTACCTCGAACGCGCCGCAAGGGCCCTCAGTCATTCTCTGGCTATCTTGGACGGTCGTCGGGGCGGTCGCCCCTCGGGCGCTCGCCGCCGCCTAGCCAGCCCTGGCCCACAGAGGTACGTCGGGACTCTGCCTGAGAGTCGCTGTCTGTCGAGATGTAGTTCTCTGATAGAAACTGTTGCACCTGTCTATCAAAAATGAAGCTACATTGTTAACGCTATATCACGCTGCGCATTAATGTCTGATCTTAGTGGCCATTTATCTGTTGACTAATTCGCACAATATAGAAGTGCTGGCTTTGGAAGTGCGTGTCAAGAGATGTGAGATGAGAGCTCGGAGATGAAGGATTCGAACCATTGGAATTTATAACTGGGGTTTTTAAATATCGCAAACGTCGAGGTCTGACTAGCTATCAACGTGCCTGAAGGGTTGCCCTTCAGGGATGTGGGCCTGAACTCTTTTACAGACGCAACAGTTCCGTCTCTTCCGGGCAGAGTTTCAAAGCTGGTTTTTGTAGGTGTGTTCGGTTTTGGTGTAGCCTTTTTAAATCATCTAGAGGTCGACTTTGCCGCCCGATGACCGTCGATTGCCGCCCGCTGTGCCCGTTCCTGTCCGCCGTTCCCGGCTGGAGGCGGCCGAGGGCGGTTATGGGGGGTTTGGGGCCCCGCCTATTTCCGCCCGTTCCCAGCTGGAGGCGGCCGAGCGGGTGTATGGGCAAAGTTTGGGGGCCGCCTTTTCAATTTGGGCCCTGGACTATGATGTTGTAAAATGAAAATTGTGATGGGATAGATTTTGAAAAAAGTGAAAAGAAAATTGATATTGGTTTCTTAATTATAAATAGATATGGGAAACATCCTGTTATTGTAATTGAGCTTTTGAGGCTAAACTCGTATCATTGTTTTCCAACTTCGGGCATTCGCGCGCACCCCGTGGTCCACTCATAACGCTAGATGTTTCTTATTAGGATGTTAGAATATCGAATGTGTCACGTTATATTCCGTAGTTTGTTGTCTTTAGGATGTTAGCATACCTGTACCGTATGTGTATCCTAGTTCCTAATCCGGGGCTTGGGTTCTGGTCTTCTGGGGTGGCGGGTCGTTGGGGGCGGTCCTATCTGGCGGCCGAAAATCCCTCTTAGGGGGGCCGTTGGGCCCCGGGGCGCGGGCTTCTGATCCGCCATCCTGCAGGGCACTGTGTTCGCTCTCGCGGGGGTGTTGTTTTTTTTTTTCTTTTGGGGGGCAGATGTTCCATCAATGCTGGCTCTGCCCCCCCCCCTCCCAATTATTTTCAATTTTAGCATGGAACCCTATGGAGGGGGTGCCGCCCAACCCATTTGGGACTGCCTATTGCCGCATTCTATTTATTTTTACCATGGTCGGCAGATTTTCATTCGAAACCAAAACTATCCGTGCTCTCCGGTTTTCTTTTGCACGGTTATTTCTATCAGCCTGGAGCCCTCCCAAGGGCGTAGCCAAGAGAGCAGGCGCGGGTCCAGGATCCTTCATGGAAGGAGAGCATGTCTGGAGCTACTGGATGAGCCCTCAGGAGGCACCTTCATCCTAAAATTTCTAACCACTGGAAGACCATCTTTCCTGGTAAGATGGGCGCCACCTTGCCATGAGCAGATACATGTCCCTTGGCCCTCTGTATCCGTATCTGCATGGGGATGAACGGCAGGGACGCGGCAGGTCGGAGTACAGGCTTAATGGGGATAGATGATTTGGTTTTTGCTTGATGTATGAATATATATGAAGCAAAAGCTTTTGCTTGATATATGACCATATCACTTGAAAATGATAGTCATTTTCACCACCTAGACCGCCTCTTTACATCCACAACACACTGCACAGTGCCTACCGGCGCCAACGTATTGCCCATATGCGGTGCCGTCGTCGGAAACTTTTTTAAACGTCGAGTTGTCTGTTTAGTTATATATTGAAGTCAATGCATAGGTGTTGTTTTATGAAAATTATTGGGGGGGGGGGAGAAATGCTACAGGATTGATGTACAGGTATAAGATGGGCCTGTTGAATACGCGCACCGGGGGGCTTAATCCGCCATGTTCTGTTTTTTTGGCGTTATCTCATAAACGGGCGGCGATATCGTAATGCAATCTTGTGGCTTTGTTAAAAATCGATGAGCGCATCCTTCGGACAAAATCGAAATCCGTTAGCAAATATAGGAATTGCGGGGATACCAAAGCGATCGACCGGGTGGCGGCTGCTGAGCGTTGTAGGTCACAGAAGCTTCTTCGGTGCGGTAACGACGGCGCGGTGGGTCGACGGAATTCGACCTCATTTAACCTTGAAGGCATTAATCTAGGGTCATGCCATTTGTACTTAAATGAGTTCACAACGTTCGTAATCTATTCTCCAAATTATGTGCTTCAGTAGCTTCAGTAGTGTCCGGAATCTTAGGGTCAGGGGCCGATTCCCCCCCCCCCCCTCCTCCTCTTCTGCGCGGTGTGTGAGAGGCCCTCCGGCGCGCATGTTATTCGACCCTGTCATCAATTATGTTTGCATGCTAGATTTAGGCTACTTAATCTACTGATATAAATAATTTGCAAATGATGTGATGCTCAAGATTAGGATAAAGATAAAACCATACGTCTAGAACACCAGGTTATAACTTCAGGGGTAGGAAATTATCCGAATCAATTGAAAGCCTAACAAAAGAACAGCGCATGCAATTTTCGTAATGTTCCATTCTTTCTGTGCGCAAGAGTTCACTAGCCACGTTTCCTCCGTTGCTCATATATCAACAAGCAAAGCATTAACATATTATTAATATTAATATTTGTGGGCAAACCACCCAGATATGCTCCCAGGTTGGGAATCAAGGCTCCAGTCATACCAACATGCATTACACAGACTGAGACAGTGAAGCGGACTGCGTTCGGACAGTCAATTTAATATGTTGAGTTAGTATTTGTAACTTTTTAATCGATTTCTGTTCATATGTATGTGTTCTTTCTTGATGGTGAAAATAATGACAATATGTAATCCTTATCAATTGCACCTGCCAGCTAAATCTACCTAACGCATCGTTTTCACCTTAGTTGATTTAATACCAACATCATCTGAACAGAGGCCGAGTTCCAGATGTCCCCAAAATTCAAGCCAGGAATGGGTTCTAGCATGTGTATCATTGCGGTCGCTTGCAATGCTCGCTCACCCCTGAACAGCTAGTGTAAACATGTAAGTTTAACGCTGCCTGAGGAACGTCTATGGAAGAATACGTGCTAAGTATGACGATATCTGGCAATCCAAATCAAATCAGGCACTTTCTGACCTGATTTTGGTGACTTGTCATGCAAATATGAAGGTGTGCTGGATGTTGGAAAATTCCCCGATGAAGAGAATAATACAACGCATCTGCCTTTAATAATCTCAGGGCACATAACACACAATTCAGAAGTATTTAGGAACGCGACCGTTATGTGCCATCTATCGCGGTCTCCCACCAACAGCCAGGCTGCGACACCAAGATATACAAATGTATAAGGAGGCTGTGGCGCGCATGCTTCCGCCCGTGCCCGACGGTGCGCGGAGTTATGACCGGGCTCATGCACGGGGAGTGCAGGAAAGTTCCTATATCGGCTTGAGTAATAGTCTAATGAACTTCGCGTTTCGATAACCCCGGTTGTGAAATCACCAATGTCCTTTTAGCTGCCTGTATTTGCACTGCAGCACTCGCACGAATACACGAGACAGTTATACGCCAGTACAGAACTTTCTTCTATGAAGGAAAGCCGTGATATTGCCCTTTCTATGAATTTAGAGGCCGAATTTAGGTGGGAAGTTAGCGCGCGCCGGAGCGTTCAACACACACCCGCTCGCCTTGAGAGTCTAAGCGTGACTGACCGGGGCGCGGCCGGGCGCGATGGCCGGGCGCGGCCGGGCTGACGCCGGAGATATATCACAATATGTTCCGATAAAATCAGTTTTGGACCTAATGGTTAATTTCCCATAGGGTTTAGCATGGGACCCGGCGGAACTGGAAATCGCGACACCTTTGATTCTTGTTTAATCGCCACAAACGTATGCAATACCGAAACACGTCGACAACTCACGCCATTTCCCGGGGCATCGAAAGATGTGACCTCCAGAGGTCAACGAGTTCCAGTTCGATATTCGACTTTGACCTATATATTTAGGTCGAAGTCGACGTGTTTTGAACGTGTTTTGGCATCGCATACGTTTGTGGCGATTTGAAAAGAATTTGAAGGGGTCGCGATTTCCAGTCCCGCCCGGTCCCTTGCTAAACCCTATGGGAAATTAACCATTTGGTCCAAAACTGATTGTATCGGAACTTATTTTGTTATATCTCCGGAATTAATCGGACGTCAATGATTCTAATGCCACCGTTGGACTGCCCACGTTTTTAGTGTTAAACTGTGTGTCTTTTGTACACATTCCATCATGAGAACGGCTTGACCTGACATGACCTCTGACCTGGCAATTTCACATGGCTCCTTGACCGTTGAAATTTCCCTTTAGATTTGAAGCGTTATTAATTTGCTTTCTTCCATCACGACTTGGTCATCCCAACTAATGACGGTCACATGCTCCATCCTCACATATAGGTCAAAGTCGAATATCGAACTGGAACTCGTTGACCTCTGGAGGTCACATCTTTCGATGCCCCGGGAAACGACGTGAGTGTTGACGTGTTTTGTTATTGCATACGTTTGTGGTGATTTAAACGAAAATCGAAGGGGTCGCGATTTCCAGTCCCGCCGGGTCCCATGCTAAACCCTATGGGAAATTAACAATTAGGTCAAAAACTAATTTTATCGGAACATATTTTGATATATCTCCGGAATTAATCCGACGTCAATGATTCTAGTGCCACCGTTCGACTGTGCACTTTATTGGTGTTAAAACTTTGTGCCTTTTGTACACCTTCCATCATGTGAACGGCTTGACCTGACTTGACCTGCGACCTGGCAAGGTCACAAGGCTTCGAACCGTTGGAATTACGATTCAGATTTGAAGCGTTATTAATTTTCTTTCTTCCATTCCGACTTGAGCATGCCAACTAATGACAATCACATGCTCCATCATCACATATAGGTCAAAGTCGAATATCGAACTGGAACTCGTTGACCTCTGGAGGTCACATCTTTCGATGCCCCGGGAAACGGCGTGAGTTGTCGACATGTTTTTGCATTACATACGTTTGTGGCGATTTGAAAAGAACTTGAAGGGGTCGCGATTTCAAGTCCCGCCGGGTTCCATGCTAAACCCTATGGGAAATTAACCATCAGGTCCAAAACTGATTTTATCGGAGCATATTTTGATATATCTCCGGAATTAATCGGACATCAATGATTCTAGTGCCACCGTTTGACTGCCCACGTTATTGGTGTTAAACTGTGTGTCTTTTGTACACATTCCATCATGAGAACGGCTTGACCTGACATGACCTCTGACCTGACAAGGTCAGATTTCCCTATGGGAAATCTGGGAGATTTCCCATATGAGATTTCCTGATGGGAAATTAACCATTAGGTCCAAAACTGATTTTATCGGAACATGTTTTGATATATCTCCGGAATAAATAATGGACGTCATTGATTCTAGTGCCACCGTTTGTACTGCCCACGTTATTTGTGTTAAAACGTTGTGTCTTTTGAACACTTTCCATCATGTGAACGGCTTGACCTGACATGACCTCTGACCTGGCAAGGTCACATAGCTCATGGAACGTTGAAATTTCCCTTTAGATTTGAAGCGTTATTAATTTTATTTCTTCCATCACGACTTGGGCATGCCAACTAATGACAGTCACATGCTCTATCCTCACATATAGGTCGAAGTCGAATATCGAACTGGAACTCGTTGACCTCTGGAGGTCACATCTTTCAATGCCCCGATAAACGACGTGAGTTGTCGACGTGTTTTGGCATCGCATACGTTTGTGGCGATTTTAAAAGAATTTGAAGGGGTCGCGATTTCCAGTCCCGCCCGGTCCCATGCTAAACCCTATAGGAAATTAACCATTAGGTCCAAAACTGATTTTACCGGAACATATTTTGATATATCTTCGGAATTAATCCGACGTCAATGATTCTAATGCCACCGTTGGACTGCCCACATTATTGGCGTTACAACATGTGTCTTTTCTACACATTGAATCATGTGAACGGCTTGATCTGACACGACCTCTGACCTGACAAGGGTACATGGCTCCTTGACCGTTGAAATTTCGCATCAGATTTGAAGCGTTATTAATTTTCTTTCTTCCTTTATGACTTGAGCATGCCAACTGATGACAGTCACATGCTCCATCCTCACATGTAGGTCTAAGTCGAATATCGATCTGGAATTCGTTGACCTCTGGAGGTCACATCTTTCGATGCCCCGAGAAACGGCGTGAGTTGTCGACGTGTTTTTGCATTACATACGTTTGTGGCGATTTTAAAAGAAATCGAAGGGGTCGCGATTTCCCGTCCCGCACGGTCCCATGCTAAACCCTATGGGAAATTAACCATTGGGTCCAAAACTGATTTCATCGGAACTTATTTTGATATATCTCCGGAATTAATCGGACGTCAATGATTCTAATGCCACCGTTGGACTGCCCCTGTTGTTGGCGTTAAGGCTATGTGTATTGCATACACATTCCCTGAGTGGGAATGTTAATAATGCATGGGAATGTGCGGGAAGCAATACTGTGAGAAACAAAATTACCTAATTTGTTATAACTCATTAACTGTTTGTGCTACTCGGTAAATGAGAGCAGTGTCGGAATCAGCGTGTCGGGGCGGAACGAATGAGCTATATAACTTAGATATTCTGGCATTATTGGATGTTTAACCTATGTTGACCCCTGCAGGTCAAACCATTCGATACCCCGTGAAATGCGTCTGCATGGTGGGTCAGGGACCTTGGTACTACCGTCTCACCGAGTTTGGGCGAAATCGAAAGGGTCATCGATTTCTGCTGAATGTGAATATCGAACTCCTGCCAACTTCACGGACGTTCAAAGAGCGGAGGTGTCCGTTCAGGAAAGGCGCCAAACCGGCCGTAATCCTTGACCAAGCCTTCCTCGAAATGGCACTTTCGGCCGAAACGATTTGTAGGGATGCACCCGAGAGACTGGCGCTACGTCTGTCAGGGTTTGTGACGACTCACATAAGCGTTGCCAGCGGCCAAGACGTGGGGGGGGGGGGCTCAAACCAGGGTCCGCTCCAGGAAGGAACGTCTTCCCCCCTAATCCATTTGGTCCCGCCCATTGCCTCCATGTACTGTGCCTCCCAAATAACTTTCAGAAGCCAACGCCTCTGTTTCGGTGGTTGGGGAGGAGGGCAATGAGGCCCACCCCACTCCGAGATACTCCCAAGGTTTTCAATTTTAAGTCATTAGTAGGTGGAACTGGTGGAGAAGTTGGACGAGGCGTCACTGACCAGTCTAGGGCCCTGATCAGAGTGATCCTGCGACGCGTCTCTCCACTGTAGGACGTATCTGCTACCAACCGAGGTTTGCGAGTTTGTAACATTTTTGTCCCCTGGTCCGGAGAAATATCTCATATCATTCCTTATTTTCTATTGTAGGGGCCTCCTCTTCCATCTTTGGATGCCTCGTTTTCCAAAGTAAGAATATCCTGCCACTGATCGGAAGCCTTCTTGTCTATCCTGGATGGATTTTACCCCGTCTCGGTGGCATCCTTTTCGTTCTGGGGGCCTCCTCCCAATCTCTGTCCTACGCCTCTTACAGGGACCTGATTATATTTCCCGGGGGCCTCTTCGCCAGTCGTGGGGCCTCCTTGACAGCTTGATCTTCTGTTTCATCGGCCTCCTTGCTGACCGTTTTTCCTGTGCAATTCCGGATAGGGGCCTCCTCAATTTTCAGGGGGGGGGCGGTCTCACGGCAGAGGGGCGACTGCCCCCGCTGCCCCCGGTGGCGACGCCCCTGGTTTGAGTGAACCCCCTCGAATTTTTCAATCAGAGGCGCACCTTGGAAAGTAAAGGCGCCCCTCCGGGAAGGCCCGAGTGCACCCTACCCCTCAAGTTCTTTTTTTTCAGCTAGAGACGCCCCCCCCACCCCCGGAGACAAAGTTGCCCTCATGACAATTTCTGAACCCGCTCCTGCCTGGAGGAGTGTCTTTTCCTTCCGAGGTGACCCTCTGGCAGAACAATTATAGGGAGTCCATTCAAGCACAATGAAGAGGCGCCTTTTCTCCCTGGGGTTTTTCTCTCCGGTGGAGGGGGGAGTGCTCCTCACTAAAAAATATATGGGTTCACTCGAGTCTTCCCGGAGGGACGCCTTTTCCTGACCGGAGGATCGGCCACCTTCCATGGGAGGCAGGCACATGCCCCCCGTTCCATGTGCAGGAGTCAGGATTTGATCCTGACTCCTGCATTTGGAAGCCAGCTGCTGGCCGCGTTCAAGCTATCAGTTTTATCTTTCTTCCGGAAAAGACATACCTCTAGCCGACGCAGACGGACTGTGCGTTTCAGGTGGCTGGAATCTAAGAAGACAGCACCAAGTTCGACCTGCTGATGGCAAGCCTTTCTGTGTCGATCACCACGCAGGTGTGGATATTATCAATGCCCTGACATCCAGGCTCGTGGCCCTTATTGACGCCTTGAGGCGTAGGTTTGCGCAGTTGCGAGCGGCCCTTCTCCGCCCTAGATCCCCGCCAGCAGCTCGGAGACCAGCAGCCGTTCCAGTTGCTCCTGCGCAAGCACTCCGAACTGGGTATAGCAGGAGATGCCCCACATGACCGTGAGCTCTTGAATACTACATCTTCAACGGCTGCCGCAGGCAGCTTGGGCAGCATTATCGCTGCTGTCACAGGAAGCTCCTCTGGGCTAACTGGCCACCGCAGCTGACATATTCTTGGAAGCCTCGGCTTCAGGTCTGGTGTCAGCAATGGCGGCAGGATACTCAGCAGCGCAGACGGTGCCAGTCCGCGCAGTATCTCCGCACACCTGTACGCTGGCCACACTACAGGGTATAGTCGCGGCGTTAATTGTGGCGATCAGTCACCTGGAAACCGTCCTGAGTGGCAGGTCACCAGAGTGAACGGGTGGACGTCACTATTTCCAGGCCATCGGCGGGGCCATCGGCACTCCGCTCCGATAGCAGCCCGCAGTTGTATGCTTTTCGCTGCATGCCCATTTCCATTTCATATGGGGGGGGCAAAGCCACTATTGGAGGGGCAACATTTAACATTGGGGGAGGGGGCATATGCACCTACAAAAGTATGCAAAACAACACCCCTGGGTTAATTTGTGTACGTATCTACCTAATAAGTATCAAGGCGCTGCTGACGCTGAACTTGTGCATGTTTGCGTAAGTGGTGTTTCATCTCGGAGTCAGGACAAGTATTAGAAACATGGTCTTGTCTTGGATGTTAGCTGGCCAGAATATTATCTCCGGGATATTATCCACTCCTTTTTTTTCTTCAAGAAGATGAATTGAGTTTGAAAATGACTGCCATTTCCTTGCTCTTTGGTCATGATCATGGGGACATGGAAACACGGAACATAACCGTGAACAGTACAAAAGGAGTTTTTGATGACAGAAACAAATCAAATCATTCTCCGACTTCGAATGCTACACAGTTTTCCTCTCAGAATCCAAGATTTAGATTCGAAGAAATGTGCTGAAAGTCCTTTCTGCTATATGACAACCTGTAATGCCACATAATTTTCCTTTCCAATTCCAGAATTCCAAGACATGAATCCAACCCTGGCCATGCATAACTGAAGTGACACTTGCAAGAAACCTTAGCGCAGTACATGTCCAAGGTGTGGGTGCCAATATGGCACTGCCATCATGAGAAATGGTGCTTTGTGGGTATCCTGGCTACAAATTCAACACCTACACCGACTGTAGTTCCGTATGCTGATTACGATTATGATATAGGAACTTATTGACATCACTCTGTCCTAGGCAACCACCAAGGAACATCAAAATCAATGGATAATGACCTGTATCCATGTTGTCTAACTCCATTGACTTCAGACATGGATATTATTGTCACGCGCCCTGGAGGGCCTCTGAAAATTACGCGCACTGGTGGGGGGCGGATTCCGCCCACATAAGATCTCGGCTCCTATTAAAGCTGGAGGAACGAAATTGGCAGGGTGGATGGGTACGGTAATGAACTCTATTGTGTGCAAATTTCATTACCCTAGATCAATATGTTCAAGGTCAAATGAGGTCACATTTGTAAAAAAAATTCTTGTTTTGCGTGGCTTGGCTTCTCATTGTTATGGATCGCTGTGATTGTGTTTAAATGCTCCAAAACGGGCATCAATGATGTTTTGGACATTACTAATGATGCAATACAGATGCTAGACCCGATATTTGACCTCAGGTCACCTATATAGCAGCAATATATCAGGTCAGTTACCTGTTCCAGTTACCGGAACCGGCCCGCCCGCCCGACTGCTCCGTCGGGCAGCTCGGCGCACTCGGCTTCGCGAAGAAAGGAGTGAAGCACATGAATAAAGTATGGAAACGCAATGACAAACAGTACACAATGACAAACAGTAGTGCATTATGACAACATTCCAATTGACCAAGTTTGGTTCCATTAACCTGTCATGAACTTGACATGACTTGGCCTCGGTGACCTAACATGACCTTGAAACTATATAGCATATCAATATACATCAAACAAGTCGCTAGTGTTGCCAGGAACACTTCCCTTTTGCAGCGATACGGGAAGCGCATCAGCGCCGATTTTTGTGGTTTGGCGCTACGAATTTTTTTATTTTAACGGCCACTAACTCGAGAAAAAAAAATCGTCCGATTTCCATTTTTGTTGCTTTAAGCGACGCGCCGGTCATTTCTAAGCAGGTACGCAAAAAATGGCGTATATCGACCGGTAAAATCTGGAGTTATGTACGAAAAATCGGAGGGGTGGGCGGATTTCGCCCCGCCCCCCCCCCCTCCAGTGCGCGTGTTAGGGTATTCAGGTGACACTCCTATACACATTTTATCCCCATGAAGCAAACAAAGGTTTCAGTTTTGGTTTGGTTTGGTTAGGTTGAGTTTTTCTTTCAATTTGAAAAATCAGAATTGCTTTGGGACTAGCAAAAATAATTGCACACTTCAAATGTTTTCCTAAAAAAACAGATGGGGCTAGGTCAGGTTAGGTTATTAAGTGCAATATTTTAATATAAAAATGGCTTGGAAATGTGCTTTTAACTTATACTTGCATGGAATGGTACGCTAGATTAGGATAAGAAATGCCACATTTTAAAAACATTATATTGTGTGCCAAATTACCCAACTCCAAACCAATTTTTGCTGTAATTTTGCCTGCCAAATAAAAGTATGTATTTGCAGAAGAAATGAGTGGCCACTTCATATTAACCACGTTCATAAGCACTGCATTAGGAAAAGGAATTCTAAGAATTCAAAAGTTACCTTGAAGTATACATTTACCCAGTCATGTTCCTAGGTGTTTCTGAATGCCCCTTTGAAATGCATGCTATTACTTTTTAGTTTTATGTGCAGGCAGTTCAGATTCCAGGTGCAGTCATATGCTTGGAATCTGGAAAATTTCCATCCTTAAAAAAAATGCGTCATGGACATTAAAGTGTTTTTTGTTTTTTGTATCCTTGGAATGTACATTCCCATTGCAATCAAAGTTCTGGAATGTGATTAAGATGTTTGGGCGCTTTCCGATGACACCACTTTTGTGTTTGTGCAACGCTTAGTTTGGGAGTTAGAGGGGGCGTAAAAGTACCCTCCCCCGAGATGGGGTGTTAGAATCTGACCAGAAAGACGGGGAGGGTTAATTGCCAACACGTTCATGGTATTAAAGAGTGATTATATTAATTTGATGGGTGTTGAATTAAAATGCAGCATTCGATGGTATAGCTTGTCATCATGGTTATAGATGCCATGATGAGCCATAATGTGATCATAATTATTTCATGTTACCAGCGGCAAGAAGTACGCAATGCACACGTGAGTTGGTGTTCAGAGCTAAGTTCGAAGTAGCATGATCATGCAAATTTGACAGGCATCATCACAGGAAGAAATGCAGCAATATTTAACTGTATGATACTTCGAAAGTCATCCTTAAGCCAGAAATAAAGCAATAATTGACTAATTCAAGGTGTGGTGATTGTTTATCAAGGCTGCGTTGGACGCTAATAATGTTAAATCAAAGATACCTATTAGCCTATTTGAGATCCCTATGGTGAAAGACAACATTATTTTTCATCAGAAATGGATTTATGTGACTGTACCATAGCTGAAAGTTGAAATACATTTTTGATCCACCACCCATATTTATGAACAACACAGCTTATGACTGGCGTTGGATCAGGTCTTAAAAAACACTCCTGCCACATTTGTGTTGAATGACAACATTGTAGAATATCTGTAGATTGGCATCTTTGTTCATTCACAGCATTTAGAGACAACAGTTTGAATACAATATTTATCCACTGCAAGTGTTCATTTTACAGTTGGCATATAATGGCTTCTGTTGCTGTTCTGTTTCTGTGGCAGTATGGTGAAAATATTGTAACTACATGAAAATGCGGGCGATTCGGCGTTATTTCGGTGCGATTCGGAGTGATCTCACTCCGTATCGCCCAATGTTTAAGTTGAAGGTACGTCAACAATAAAAAAATGCTAAAATTACCAAAATCATAGCCCAGGTGCGCAAAAGTTCAACGCATCGAAACCCGTTGTCCGTTTTGCTCTACCCCCAAAACCTATTGGTCAAAATTGGACAAAATATTGAACTTTTCAAAAAAACTTTCTTCTAGGGTACGTCTTTTTATACTTTATTTTTTAACTTTTTATGGGTCAATCGAGGCCACGTAGGGTTTTCGGGGTAACTTCTTAACGTGACTCCGACGGCACGTAAAAAAGGGTACGTCAAGCGGTTTTTGGGTCCTATTTTCAAACTTGGCGCGCAAAGTGCAGTGACGGTGCACTTGTCCAACACCCTCTGTAGCCTCAAGAATACTTCACAGCATTTATCATTCAAACACTCTAAATTCACTTTTGCATATTGGACTTAATACTGCATAGAAATTCTTCGAACAGCTAGTATTCGACATAGAATGTCACGGCAAGTCCGCTTGTGGACGAATATTTGAAATCGGACAATTAGGGCGCCCCCTAGGAGCAAATAGCCAAATTAGCGTAGCATTATGGGAAATGGTTATTTTCGTCAATACGTTAGCTATGGCTAATTGTACCGACAAATGCATCACCGAAAGATGCTACAATCAATTTATCATCTTGCCAACCTCGGAAATTCAAAATCGGACGGTAACTTTTTGACTTAGGCTCGTTTCCGAATTTTCCGACACACAAGAAGTGGCAAAAAAGTGATGCATGTCAAGTTTGGTGTCCTCTATACGGCAAACTAAGAGAGATAAGGCTGCTGGCCCATTCTACGACAAATCGACAAGTTAAAGGGCCAAAATAACACCCAATATTTATATTTTGATGAAAATAATTGTGGGATTATATGATGTGCCGAATCCAGCTGTGCAATTTTTAGAAAGATCAGGTCAACGGTCAAAGAGTTATAGCCTTGGGCATTTTTGAGATGTCACCTAACAAGGGTGTCTTTTGAGGTTTTTAACTCAATAAAGAACAATCTTAATTGTGCAAAAGTATATATCGATGAACTTACAATGATCCACTGCATCTTCTGGCCATTTCGAAATTTTCATTCACGGAATATTTGAAATCGTGACATCGTGACCTGAGGTCACGTGACATACTTTAAAATTCGGGACAGTCACAATGCGATTTGAAATAGTACAGAAATGAAGGTTGATATCTTATCTTTCGAAAAAAAAAAAGGGTTTTGCTCCTAAAACTCCACATATCCGTTCAAAATTAAGCATGCATGGTTGTTTTTTCGTTAGTTTATCGTGGCCTGTATAAATATGTATTTAGAACGGTATATTACTGAAATACAAAGCTTTTGACGTTCGAGGCACATGGTGGGATGAGAATGCTAATCATCTGATTATGAATGTTATGTTGCACAAGTGTTCTAACTCGTTGTGAGGTCAAGGGTTAAACAAATGTGGGAAATGTCTCCAAATTCTGGTAGTAGATGATTGATGAGCTTACCATGAAGCTTACCATGAATTACAAGGAGAGAGAAGCATCCACAACATAGCAATCACATACCGATAGCCCAAAAATCATTCGCACAACCATTTATTGCTTCGCGAAAATAAAAATCTGCGAATGTAGTGAAGTATCAGGAAGGGCACACACAAAGGTGGCGCCGTGTTTGGGTGCACAGTGCTCACTGCTCACTCTCGTTGACCGTGCTTCTTGTGAAGCGATGATATTTCTGAGGGTGTTGGACGCAGTCAAGTTGAAAGTAAAGCTAATTTATACGTTGGACCAGATCAGCCGTATGTGTCTCGGCAAGATCGACCGTGTCACTGTGCGACAGACTTATGGAACCAAAGTAGTGTTCAGAAAAGGCTTGTTTTGGGAAATTTGTATGAGATACATGATCCATACAATACGAACCCCCAAAAAACCTCGCACCGGCTTAACACGCGCCTTGGAGGGCCTCTGAAAATTACGCGCAATGCAGGTGGGCGGATCCCCCCCCCCCATAAGATATCGGCTCCTATTAAAGTTGGACGAAAGAAATTCGCAGGGTGGAGGGGTACGGTAGTAAACTCTATTGTGTACAAGTTTCATCACCTTAGGTGAATATCTTCAAGGTCAAATGAGGTCACATTTGTCAAACTTTTATTGTTTTGCGTGGCTTGGCTTGTCGTTGTTATGGATCGCTGTGATTGTGTTTAAATGCTCCAAAATGGGCGTCAATGACGTTTTAGACATTACTAATGATGCAATACAGATGCTAGACCCGACATTTGACCTCAGGTCACCTATATAGCAGCACTTTATCAGGTCAGTTACCTGTTCCAGTTACCGGAACCGGGTCGCCCGCCCGACTGCTCCGTTGGCCAGTTCGGCGCAATCGGCTTCGCGAAGAAAGCAGTGAAGTACATCAATAAAGCATGGAAACGCAATGACAAACAGTACACAATGACAAACAGTAGTGCATTTATGACAACATTCCGGTTGACCAAGTTTGGTTCCATTAACCTGTCATGAACTTGACCTGACTTTACCTCGGTGACCTGACATAACCTTAAAACTATGTATCATATCAATATACATCAAACAAGTCGCTAGTGTTGCCGAGAACACTTCCCTTTTGCGGATATACGGGAAGCGCATTAGCGCCGATTTGTGTGGTCTGGCGCTACGAATTTTTTGTTAGTTAAATGGCCCCTAACTCGAAAAGTTTTCCGCCAATTTCAATTTGTCTTGATTTAAATGACGCACCCGTCATTTCTAAGCAGGTACACACAAAATAGCGCATATCGACCGGTAAAATCTGGAGTTATGTACGAAACACTGGAGGGGTGGGCGGATTTCCCCCCCCTTCCAGTGCGCGTGTTAACCTTTGCTGCCATTCGTCCGAAGCATTGCGTCCTGGCAGGCACCAGTGTGACGCACTAGGTGTGCGTGTGCTCTTATAGAAACCCAAAACTGCTCATATCCGTGCTCGGCCTTCCCGGTCTCAAATACCATGACCTCCTCGATCACGCTGTATGTGACACGAAAAACCATGATTTAATTGTGCACAACTGTGAGGACTGCCCTAGAGAACCCGGGGTATTAAACTTCCTGAAGATTATCCACGCGGACAAATCAGGAGAAGAGAGTGAAGGTGATTTAGCCCAAGATGATGACATGGATAATGAGATTAGGTACAAACCGTGGATGAGCACGCATCGCTGTACACTCGCAGAAATAACCAAGACCAAAGAGCATGCGATATTTGAGCGAGCAATCCGTGAAGCTGACCAGACACACAGCCTTGTGGCTGACAAGGCTATTTGTCAGCCTTGTGGCTGTCAAACAGGGCCAACACTTCACCCACGCAAAGGCTATTGCTAAGGAGGGCGAAGTGATTGTCCATTACGATTTCGCTGAACATTATTTGTTGTGCAGGATGCAGCTCAAGACTTCCATGGGAATACGTACCAGTGTACCCCGCACGAACCCCGCGCGTGAGCACTGCCACACACGAACCCCGTGCGTGAGCACTGCCACCTATTGGCACAGTTGGGCACCAGGTATTGTACTGTCGCCTCTAGGTGGCGGCAACGCTAGAGCTGACGTGTAATTTGCCAATCAGCTGGGCTAAAGGTGTGCGGCACTGGACTGGGGTGTCGCCGGCCGCGCCCAGTGTCGGGCGAGGAGTGACAGTCGGGCGTTGCCCGGGGTCGCACTAATCTGAGTTTTTGTCACGTTGTTATAGAAGTCTAAGTGAAGATGCCAATACAGGAGTGGTATTGAGATCGTGTTTGTGTGACGGACACGGACACTACATTTTTGGCGACCAGGTGCAGTTTGGACTCTGCTAATAGTTGATCACCTGTCGTTCGGTTTCGATTCCTTTCGCCATGTTTCCAGTGCAACCACCACAGGAGTTTCAGTCAAGACCAGGTCAACGGCCGGGGATTGCATGGTCCCAATGGTTTGCTGACTTTGTGGTGTATGGTGAGGCATGTGGCTGGATGGAGTGGACCGATTCCCGTCGACAGGCCCTGTTGTTACATGCACTGGGTACTGAAGCCAGGCGTTTATTCAGAACCATAGCTGGAGTTTCAAGTTCGTCAGTCAAGGATGAGGATGGTGACTGTGTTGTGGATGCAGGAGGCATAGGCTTTCAAGCAACAGTAAAGGTGTTTGAAAAGTTATTTGTCACCAATTCAGAGGTGCGAACGGAGATAATTCAGTTTCGTCGATGCTTCCAAAAACCTGGGGAGACGACCACAATTTATCTAGCTAATTTGTGGGAAGCTGTTAAAAAATGCTCCTTTGGTGAGCTGGAAGATGAAATGTTGCTCGTCATTTTGTGGAAGGTTGCTCGTCAGATTCATTGAGATAAAAGTTGATACTCAAGGAGGACCTGACGTTGCAGACACGCGAGTCAATAGTCACAGCAACTGATCGTGGTAGGTCCGTAAGTCAGTGATGAGTGGTGCTGCTGGATTATATGCAGGAGCTGTTCCGAGTTCTGCAGTGGGCGTGGCTTTCACCAGACCAAGTAAGTTGGTGGAGCCTAAACCGGGTCTGAAATCAGGCACTTGCAGAGCGTGTGGTGGACAAAGCCATTGGGCCAAGGATCAGATGTGTCCCGCCAGGTCCCGCCGCTGTCACCAGTGTCAAGATCTAGGGAACCAGTGTCAAGATCTAGATTTAACTGCTGCTCAAAGCGATCTCTGGCCAAGAGGAAGGAGAAGGCTGATGTGGATGCAGTTCAGGTGATGTCTGTGCAATCCCCTGGTGGTGTTCCACGTGCCTGGTGCCAAGTTATCATCGATAAGACAACTGTCAACATGATTGTGGACACAGGTTCAGCTGTCAGCATTATTCCGCTGAATGTGTACACCAAACAGCTCAGCCACATTCCATTGGGGGATACTCCACTGAATTTGGAGGTTGCTGGAATGGCTCAGAAGTCGAGGTTGTTGGTCAGATTGTGGTTGATGTCGCAACAATTAGTGGCGTAACCTCTCATGGGAAGAGATCCACAGCACTTGCTGGATGTAACTGTCCGGAAAGGCAATGTCATCAGTCAGGTGAGCAAGGTGGAAAAGCAGTGTCTTCCACCTATCAAGGGTTTTGTGCATAAGGTCCGGCTAAAACCGAATGCAGTGCCAGTGCAGATGAAGTTGTTTTCCATGCCGTATGCGCTGAGGGCTGATGTCACTAAGCATTAGCCAAATGACCCTGTGGTCGGCTCACCCTTAAACCCAAATAATCAATCACTAAGCATTTGCTAGAACTGGAGCAGCAGGGTGTTATTGAGCGAGTAGAAGGGGGCTCATCACCATGGCTGTCTCATTCGAAAGAAGTCTGGGAGTGGCCTCGGAGTGTGTTTGGACATGTCTGAAGTCAACAAAGCAGTGATCTCTAACGGCCATCCTATCCCTGCCATGCAGGAAATGTTAGATAACCTACACGGAGCTGCCGTCATGTCTAAGCTGGACATGAAGTCGGGGTACCACCAATTGGAGCTCCACGAATTGTCACGTGATCTGACTGCGTTTGTGCATGAAGGCCAGGTATGGAGATCGTTAAAGGAGTATTTGGATTGAAATGCTTCCCACAATGTTTTCAAAAGAGCATGGAGTGTGTGTTGAAAGAACTAGATGGTGTTCAAGTATACCTTGATGACGTAGTCGTCATAGGCCGCAGCCAGAAGGAGCACGACGATCGACTATCTGAGGGATGCAGCGACTGCACAAATACAACATCACGCTGAATCATGACAAGTGTCACTTTGGAGTGACGTCAGTGGAGTTTCTGGGCTTCATCGTTTCTGATCGGGGACTGGCTGTTTCAGAAGTGCGGGTTCAGGGCCTGAGAGACTTGAAGCAGCCAGCCCCGAGGCGGCAGTTACAAACTGTGTTGGGAATGTTGAGCTTCTACAGCAGGTTTGTTCCGAACTTCAGCACCAGGGTGGAACCCATGCGAAAACAGCAACGCAAAGAAGCCCCAACGTTCCACTGAACATCGGAGATGACGAACGCCTTGGACGACGTTCGAGGTACTATCCTACACTCTGACGTGCTGGCGATGTTCGACACCACGCTTGAGACGCTTGTCTCTACCGACGCCAGCGATGTCGGACTTGGAGCCGTCTTGACACAAATTCATGCAGATGGAGAGCGAGTCGTCGCCTTTGGGTCATGCACGCTCAACCAAGCGCAGAGAAGGTACAGTGCCACTGAGAGAGCGAGGCACTGGCTTGTGTGTGGGCGTGCGAAAAATGGCATAGCTATCTCTGGACGTGGCTTTGTCCTCAGAACTGGCCACGCCGCCCTCAGGACCTTGTTAACTGCAAGTGGCATTGGTCGAGCCGGTATGAGGCTGTCTCGGTGGGCTGTCAGACTAATATCATACTCCTTGACGGTGGAGTTCGTAAAGGGTAAGTCGAATCCTGCTGACGCCCTGTCACGGCTGCCGGCGCCAGCATATGCGACGTCGGATGACGAGACGGTGGTGGTGGCTGCAGTGACTGCTATATTGTAGGCCGTAACGAGTGACGAGCTCGTAGCAACGGTGCAGGCGGACCCGGTCTTGAAATTATTGGTGGCTCAAATCCCGTGCTCGTGGCCACATCGATATCGGGACTGTGAACCGGCCTTGCAACCATTCTTCCAATGCAGGGAAGAACTGGCGGTGGTGGAAGATCTCATTTTTTTCCGAGGCGAGCGCCTGCTAGTTCCTTCTAGCCTACACGCTCGACTGTTGAAGGCTGCACACGACGGCCACCAAAGGATAGTGCGGACCAAGCAGTGGCTTCGACCACACTTCTGGTGACCAGGGCTCGACTCTGCGGTGGAGAGGTATGTCTTGTTTGTGGAACAGCAGCCCAAGTATGTTCACCTGCGAGGGCTCCTCTGCGTCCAGTGCCGATCCCTGACGGGCCCTGGGAGAAGGTGGGCATTGATTTAACCGGGCCAATGGAGGGCCTTAGTCAACGGCATCGCTTCGCCGTGGTCATGGCGGATGACGTTTCTAAGTGGACTGAAGTGGGATTCTGCTCTAACGCATCTTCTCATACAGTGATCCAATTGCTGGAGACTGTAGCAAGCAGAGGGGACTAGCATGCACAACTTGTGTCTGACAACGCTGAGGCGTTCACCTCGGCCGAGTTCAGCTACTACCTACGACGAGTTGGCATCCAGCACATACGGGTGACCCCGTACCACCCCAGCGGAGCCGGAGCCGTGGAACGGTTCAACAGAGTCGTCAAGGCCACGCTGCAGGCGCCTACCATTGAGGGGCGGATTGGCCGCAGTATATGCGCCGATTCCTCATGGCGTATCGCTCCACTCCACACGCGACTACCGGTAAGAGCCCCGCTGAACTACTACATGGACGTCAGCTGCGGACGGAGGTACACGCAGCAGTGAGGCAGCAGTGCCTGCACACTCGGAGGGCGAATATAAACAGCGATAGTGTACGAGACAGCGTGCTACGACAGCAGAACCAACAGAAGCTTGACCACAGGAACCGAGTTCGTGAGCCAAACTTCCGTGTCGGAAACTGGGTGAGGTATCGGTTGGTGCCTCGCCCCAGAAAGGGAAGGAAGTGGTTCTCCAGTGCTCGCAGGATTGTGGAGAGGCGTGGTCCAGTATCCTACCAGCTGGACGACGGTGCCCGCGTTCACGCCGAACGACTGAGGCGGTGGACAGCAGCACCACCAAGCGGACAACCGACCGATGGCGCTCCGATGAACGGCTCGGAGGAGCCGCCAGACCAGCTGCTAGCAGAACGGCCGTTGATGAGCGACTCGCGGCGGCCGCCGGACCGTGCATCAGGCGGCCCAGGAAGGTCGTCGGATGGGCCACAACTGGAGCAGCCGCGATCGACAACAACCGGCGCCGGAGAGCCACTGGAGGAGTCGTCAGCTGAGAAGCCGCAGGCGTCCTCGAGCGGCGCTGAGGAGCCGCCGGACGAGCGTTCCATGGAGAGAGAGAGAGCGACTTCTGAACAGCGGCTCAGGGAGGCCGCACGTGGAGCAGCTTGTGGAGCTTCCGCGGCCGATTTCGAGTGTGCCTTCGGCGACACTAGCCGACGACAAAACTGGAGATGAGCCGAACGCTGTTCAACCCACTCGTTTTGGACGCGTAGTTCGTCCACCTGTCAGATTTGGTTTCGAGTAAAAGTGTTCAGTCGATTGTTTGGTTCAGTTCGCTGTTCGCTTGCTTGTTACCCAGTTTAAAATAATACTTTCGTTTTGAGAGGAGAGTAAATGTAGTATCGTGCGCTACGAACCCCGTGCGTGAGCACTGTCACCTATTGGCACAGTTGGGCACCAGGTATTGTACTGTCACCTGTAGGTGGCGGCAACGCGAGAGCTGACGTGTAATTTGCCAATCAGCTGGGCTAAAGGGGTGCGGCACTGGACTGGGGTGGCGCCGGCCGCGCCCAGTGTCGGGCGAGCAGTCACAGTCGGGCGTTGCCCGGGGTCGCACTAAGCTGAGTTTTTGTCACGTTGTTATAGAAGTCTAAGTGAAGATGCCAATACAGGAGTGGCATTGAAATCGTGTTAGTGTGACCGAAAGAGAACGGACACTACAGTACGGTGCACCCGTTTGTAGTGTACTGGCGTGAGGACCAGGTACTGTTGCCATCAGAGCCAATGCTGTATCTCTGACGACACAAAGTACAACACCGACATGGTGCATGCGTTCCTGCAGCGGCTTATCCCAGGAATTCGGACCGCAGTACCTGACCTAAAAAAATATTTATTTCACAGAAGGCATTATGCGAATAAGCATGACTTCATCAATGTGTGTCACCATCAAACATATTTTGGTGGTACATTGTGAGTGGCGTTTTTGTCATATCTCATGGCAAGGGCGTTTGCGACGGCATCGGGGGCACAGCCAAGAGTGCCGCGGCTCAAGAGAGCCTCAAGCGCCCGCTTAGCAACCAGATACCGACGGCGGAGGACATATTTGTATATATGTCGCACAAGCTAAGTCAGCTGCGTCAAGTGCATCTTTGTATCAAAGCAGGAGGCAATGGACGTCACGACCCACCTCACCGAGCGCTTCTCGAAAGCCATCACGGTGAAGGGTACACAGGGGCACCACAAGTTCGTACCAGTGACCCACAGCACGGTAATAGTTCATGAACGGTTTACCGACGCGGGGCTTGTATTAATGATAACTGGGTGAAGTGAGACGTGTTAGTGCGCGCTCTGATACAGATTGTGATGATTAATATTATCGCAGCGACAGATCATCAGTCTAAACTGAAATTCGGACAAGATATGGGATGATCTACAGATCTGGAGATCATTACATTGCATTACATAATAATAACGTACCGCAGCACATTATTGTATTGCATTACATGGTGTAGTTCTGTTACTTTATTTTATTACACCGACGTAGACGGCCCAAGATCCAATTCGATTCATTTCCGGCGCAGCATGTGTCAATGGATGTGTCCGCGCCAAGTTTGCTCTCAAGCAGTTCAAGATGAATGCGATTACTCAGTCAATGAGGTTCATCTTTTCGTTTCCAGAATGCGGGGTTTGAAACGCCAGAAGGATGATATTGCAGTGACTGGCGGTGATAATACTCCTTCAGTGTTATCGGTGAAATATGATCGTACATTTTTTATATGCTGACATTGAGTCAGAAATAGTTTGCATCAGGTGAACACATTTCTATTACTTTTCTCCATACAAGTGAATATCTAAGATTTCACAATTGTTTGCATGATTTCCCTTCATCGCTTCTAAATTTCCAAAATGGCATTGTGACTGTCTCAAAGGTCAAACTAGGTCACGTTACCTTGGGTCACAAGCTCACAATTATAAAAAAAACGCGCGATAAAAACAAAAAACAATTTTTGAAATTGACAAGATGCAGTGGACCATGACGAGTTCAGAGATATATAGATTCATACAATTCGTGCTACTCTTCATTGAGTTCGAAGACTCCAATGACTTAGGTGACCTCTCAAAAATGTTCGATGCTACAACTCCTTAACCGTTGCTCCGATCTTTCTCAAAATTGCACAGCTGGATTATAGAAATAAACTAACACTACATAAGTATTTTCATCGATATTTGGCGAAGTGTAATTTGGCCCCTTAACTTGTCGATTTGTCGTGGAATGGGCCACCTATCACAATTGGGAGACATTTTTGCCATTTCTTTAACCCTTGACCTCACAACGCGTTAGGCGTCATGAGCGGACATAATACCGGTGGTGGGTTTGTGAAAGAACACCACCAGAATGGGCTTGCTCTGATTAATGCTATATTCTGGTTTCTAGAGGAGGTGCAAGTAATTTCCAATGGTCAAATTTGAACAACATTGAAACAAGCTCTGTTATGATTTGTAGTTCCTTTTATTCTCAAATAGTTTCACGCGGTCACTTTGCCCTTAAAGTGAAATGGGAACAATTGGTCACTCAACATCTTGTGGTAAAAACGCGTCATGCATTTTCTGTGTGATGTGCTGACAGTTTCCAATGTTCTTAACTAAACGAAAATCGAACGTGCTGCATTTTTATATCATCTTGAATAACTTCCATGAAGGTTTAACATTGTCACTTTTGCACTAAATTCCAGAACTTGTGTCCCAAATTATCACATTGTATTCCTTTAAATTGTATATCAGTTGTTCTACATTACCGAATTGATTTCCAATGGTCTCATATAAACCGGCATAAGATCAGCCGCCTTCTGATGCCATGCTCGATTACTTTTATACATATCTAACCCTACCATTTTTTTACCTTTTGACATGAAGCTTTCCGGCATTGTTAAGGTTCTGGCATGGCTCGATGCACGTCAAGCGCCGACGGTTGCTGCCCAAGGGATCCGTAGGGCCGCCGAGGGGTGGCACGACAAAAAGTAAAGTTGCACCATACAAAAATACCGAACTACACCAAGCTCGGCCACGCCGAAATGGTGCAGGAGAAATTCACGGTTGAAGATGCATTCTTTCCATTGAACGCCCATAAGCGTAATGTTCTTAAACAATATCGAGAAAACCTGTCGGCCTCAACTACAATGGTGACGGAACTCACGCCAGACACATCGCCTATCGATTAAAATGTGAAAATCTGCCTGTAACTTTGGCGTTGGGGCCGATTAACATTCAGGGCACGATTCAGCGCCCTGCCATATTATGAATGGCGGGCGGTCGGAGACGGGACGGGGGCCGCCGGCGGCCGGCCGTGTATAGTGGTAAATAGTTCCAGAAGGCAAAGTAACAATATGCGCAATATATCATTGCAAGTGGGAATGAAATTCACGTCTGAAGGCAAACTAACTTGCATAAATGCACTTCCCATCATATTGTATGGAGATAGAGCCTCATAAATTGTAACTGTATTCTTCGCGCACACCCTAGTGAGCATCCGGGCGCGCTTGTCGCGGGCGCATGCTTCAGAGTTCTTGAATGGTATCAGGAACCTACCTGTTTTCTTTCTTTACTGGAGATCCCCCGATGTCCTCATTAACATTGAGTCTGATGCCTAACGGAGTTAGAACACTTTTGCAACACAACATTCAAGATCAGATGACTAACATTCTCATCACATCACGTGCCTCCAACGTCAAAAGGCTTGTATTTCAGCAATATACCGTTCTAAACAAATATTAAAACAGGCTACGAAAAATAGCGCAAAAATAACCATGCAAGCCTAATTTTGAACGGATACGTAGATTTTTAGGGTCAAAAACCTATTTTATTTGTATTTTTCATTCAAAGATAAGATATCGAACTTCATTTGTGCATTTTTGTAATCGCATTGTGACTGCCCCGATAGTTAAAGTTGGTCACGTGACCTTAGGTCACGATGTCACAATTTCAAATTGCCCATAAACTAAAATTCCGAAATAGCCAAAAGGTGCAGTGGAGTATTGTGAGTTCACCGATATATACTTTTGCACAATTCGGATTGTTCTTCATTATATTAAGGACCTCAAAAGAAACCCTTGTTTGGTGACATCTCAGAAATGCCCGAGGCTATAACTCCTTGACCGTTGACTTGCTCTTTCTAAAAATTGCACAGCTGGATTTTGCGCATCAGATAACCCAACACAAGTATTTTCATCAAAATATAAAATATTGAGTGTTATGCCCTTGTCGATTTGTCGTGGAATGGTCCTGCTGGGTTTGTTGCATAGTATAATAGCCCTCCCGTACTATCTGACCTGAGGAAAGCGTGCCTGGCAAGTTGTAACTTTTTGAGTCATAGGGGTGCAAACTAGGGGGCTAATTGCCCTTTGTCACTATTCGACGGGCCGTAGCCGCCTGAGTTTTAAGTGTTTAGGAGCAGGGTTAACAACTTAAGGTAAGTGCATGGTGCGCTTCCCAAAAAAAATCGAAAGTTTTGAAAATCCACTTTTTCAACCCCAAAAATATATATACTTCGATATTTCACTTTACGTCGTCGTATCGGGCACATCAAACTAATAGTTTTCGGAAATTAAAAACCGAAAAAAATGAAAATTTACATGTTAACATTCTTAGAGTAGAATTTTGGAGAAAAAAAAACTTTTAACCTCTAGATTCTCCAGTTTTTGTGGCATGCACAAAAGGGTGCCAGATTCGTGATCTGCACATCAAACCGAAAAAAATGCTCAAAAATTATCAAACTAATTAGGAAAAAATGTTAGTTTTAAGCAATTTTCGGCAATTACCCGAAACATGCATACATGTGATGAATTTTTACGGGCAAAGTTACGAACCGATTTGCAATATTAAAACAGTGATCAATATATAATTTAATGGGCCATGTTTTGACCCCTAGCTAATTACATTCGTACTATATTTCATAGGCAGCCATGAGGGGGAGGTATATTGCCCAAAATGTGAACATTTCATCGGCCATAACTCGGTGAAATTTTTTTTCAAAGTTTTTATCCCCTTTTTCTGAAAGAGGCTTATACGGTGTGTCTACAAAAAATATGCAGAAAATATCGGCCAGTAATTGTGCCGACCAGAAGTGATTTAATTTTCCAATGTTATAGTTGGTTGGAATAGGATCCATTTTCAAGACGAATCGAGTCGTGGTCGAAATTTTGAAATCGGTCTAATCATTTTGGAGGTTATGAGCATGAAACCGATTTGTAATACAAGGCAAAATAACGAAAAAGCCTATTACGCGATGACCCCTCACGGCGAAACTACGATAGTCAGCGCTCGGTTCGACACGGCAGTTAAGAGTGCTTTAATGGGGCTTTCTTGTGGCCTGTAGCTGATTTTTCTAGCTGTTTTGTGGAATTTTCTACAGGCCTCTGAACATTAGTGAAACATATATTTTCTTCATTTTGGGTTTATCACCCCTGGCACTTTGGATTTCGGGTTTTGATGAATTTTTTTTATCACTAACATGTTTTTGTGGTACACCGATGTGGATAAATATGAACGGAAAATCTCCCGCCCCCCCCATAATTACACATTTTAAACATGCCTCCCCCCCGAATTTTTTTATTCAAATCATTTTGCTTGTTTTGAAAACTAAAATTGCGGGCCGACAAGTTGCAATATTATGATCTATCTCCCATAGGCAAAGGGATGTGGGCATTTGAAAACGGCAGTTCGATTTTTTTTGAAAACTTTCAACTTTTTCGCAAAATTGAATTGCGGGCCAACAAGACCTATCTTTTGTTTTTGGGATCTAAGAAATCCATCAGTAACTTTAGGAGTTATTCAGCTTTAAGTTTTGAACATGTTACCTTCCAATGCTAAGGCAACGGGAAAGAGTGTACCCTTAGAAAACTCGGTACGATACCAAGTTACCGGTCGATTTCCGGAAATGAAACACTACGGAACTGCAATGGACAGGCCTGCAATTCACCAATGCCATATTATGCTCTATCTCTTATTGGCCATGGGCATTTGAAAATTGGGCATTTTTTGGAAAATATAAGTTGCCTTAAAATCCCAGTTTTCGACGAAAATCAAAATTCGTAGATCGCATCACGCAGGCAATCGACACCTCTACAATATTGTATTAAGTTGAAAAAACATACATTGGAACATTTGGGTGTGAGCGGCTATCGTATCTACCGGAGCACTGATCGGATATATCGGATATATATCGGTATATATATATATATATATATATATATATATATATATATATATATATATATATATATATATATATATATATCTGTCGGAGCACTGATCTATCCGACCAAGACTCATTTTCCTTTGTGCTGATATACGCGATGGTATTGCTGTCTGATGCCACTGTATCCAGCCGTGGACCGACATGGGCTGATGATCTCTATTTTGCAGCTTCACGC
This sequence comes from Ashinkailepas kermadecensis, assembly GCA_034440615.1. NCBI lineage: Eukaryota > Metazoa > Arthropoda > Thecostraca > Neolepadidae > Ashinkailepas > Ashinkailepas kermadecensis. The sequence goes on from JAOTOM010004448.1 coordinate 107,404, forward strand.
TGCTTGCATTTGGTCACGGCAGCAGTAGCTCTGTCGAGGTTGTCGGGCTCACCTCGTCACGGCAGCAGTAGCTCTGTCGAGGTTGTCGGGCTCACCTCGTCACGGCAGCAGTAGCTCTGTCGAGGTTGTCGGGCTCACCTCGTCACGGCAGCAGTAGCTCTGTCGAGGTTGTCGGGCTCACCTCGCCTTGATGTGTGAGCTAATGGCTAAATGTGAATGGCTGCCTGTTCTCGAGAGTGTATCTCGTCCCGGATGGTATTTCGATGGCTTAACCCCATTACGGTACCTATCTGAGCTACTTAACCCCGTTACGGTACCTATCTGAGCTACTTAACCCCATTACGGTACCTATCTGAGCTACTTAACCCCATTACGGTACCTATCTGAGCTACTCACTCCTGTGTACGAATGGGGTGGGGTGGGTCGTCCCCCCCCCCTACGATCTCGGAAACTACTGAGAAGATTTTCCTGAAAGAAGCGGTATTATATTCCTCATGCATTGAACTACATCTCAGTGTAAAACAATTGAAAATTGTTGCAATGGCGTATAAAGGGTTGCCAAAAAAGTACAAGTTTATTCTTTACCTTATACAGCTGCTACACTTATCATCTGATTTTAGTTTATGCAACACCAGGTGACAAAAATGGATGGAAAATTAGTAATAGGGGTACCATTTTCAAAAATCAGAGGCGGTGCCAGGGCATGCCCAATGTCAGATATCCGCCCTTGGCAATGTTGGTTGGTTATTGGTTTTCACGACACGTCGACCGTTGAGTCATGTAGCGTCGCCAATCTCTCACGCCGATTGGTCGCGGGCGAAGAGTAGCGACAGGTGAGACTCGAACCCACAACCTTTCGATTGTGAGACGAGCATGTTACCCCTAGACCACTCGTCCCCTGCCCTTGGCAATGTAAATCAAGTTGATTTCATAAAACACACTTCCCTATCCTTCACATTATGATCAGAAATGGAATGTTAGGTAAATTTCCTTTCAATCAAAACACCCTGCATGCGCCTGATCTGGGCACACGTGGTCTGCCACATGTTCGACAAAGTTGACAGGATGTTGGAGGTCAGCATGTGTTGCAATCTTCAAATGTGTGAACAATAGTAGCCATTGATCAATGCATATACATATATATATATATATATATATATATATATATATATATATATATATATATATATATATATGTAGGTATATCAAAGCTTGTGCAGCCAGAAAGCCGTCCTCAAGTGCGCAAAAAGAGCCAAAATCGGCTCGATTTGCTTCCCACAAACCTGCCTTAGATCTACCCCTAATGAACATAAAAGTGAAATTTCAACACAGTACGTCGAAAAGAACGTCAGGACACGCCATGACCCCCAAAAGCCTGCTCTCATTGGCATAGAAATGACAGGTGAAAAGCCGGAGGAAGGGACTTATCCTTCCCCCATACTTATAATATGGTTAAGTTGCCGGTTGTAGAGCATTGACCGCTGCTGAAGTATCCTAATATGTAAATCATACTACTTGGGTTTTTGCTTGTTGATCACATACTGTTGTCGAATTGTCCGAATAGGCATGTCGATCATCTAAATCTTGCGACTCGGTTATATCGGCTTAAGGATCGCTCAATGCGTAAGTAGAGTTGCTCTTCCAATCTTCATACAATATATCAATCGCCATGCAACATCTCCAGACGCTACACTTCAATCTGTTCTTTTGTACCGGAGCATTTAGGTACCAGAGGAAGGTGATGCGTATTGGGGCATGGGGGCTTAACAAATAATCGAAATCCTTGTGTGATATAGCCATTTGGGTCATCCTTTGTCAACTACTACTAAGCATTCCTGTCAATTAGTTTCGTTTGTCCTGGGACGAATCATCACACCAGGTGGGGTATGGATAGCTGTTATTGCTTTAAACTGTCGGATGTTATTTCTACAGTTGGCAACTTGAACACCTTGCCGCCAATAAGTCACGACTGCGTAGTCTCAGTTTACCATGCAGATGAAGACAGTATTGTCCTTGAGTTTATTAAGTTCGCTATCAGGTAACGTATATAAATATGGATATAAGCTGAGTCAATCAAGAAAATGTGATTCATAATGAAATCATAGTCAGGGATCAAACGGGGTGCATCTATTTCCAAAGGCACCTATTTTCCGGGAATCAACCTTTAGATAGGGCTAGGTGCACCCTCGGCAAAATTACCAGGTGGTGGTCTCGATATTAGCCGGGGTTTCCCAGAATGTGTGTGTGTGATGGGGGGAGGGGTGCTCTACGGTAGTGAGTTCAGCACACTCCCCGGACACGGAGCGGACAGCAGACTTCTGGGAGAACAGATAGACGACGCGCTATGCTTAGAAACAACTCCAAGTGATAAATCGCATGAGGGAATTCTCGTTACGGGACACAAACAAAGCAGTGCACTTTGGTACCCTTTTAATATTGATTGATACATGATTAACATGTGTTATTTTCACTCCCCTTCAGTGTTCACTTATTGTCCCGCTTTCTACTACCTTGTGATGTGCATCACAACTGCTAACCATAAGCCATATTTCGTCACAGAGCGGTAGCAATTCGCTGATTATGTTGATTCCCATCACCTCTATCGCATTTATAAAATGATGCAAGAATCTTACACGCTAGTGAGCATGAGAAGACACGCCATTGTGCATGATCGTGCCAACAGTACAGAAAACATCTCACATCCTATCCATCATAAGTCGCCGGAATGAAGCCCTTTAGCAGTTTGGATGATGTCTCGGATCCAGGGCAAGTACGTGGTCACTCTGGTGTAGACACCTGGGACGCTCTTGCCGCAGCCAATTCCCCAGCTGGTGATGCCCATGATTGCGCTGGTGCCGCCGAGGTCACAGGTCAGCGGGCCGCCAGCATCGCCTTCACACGTGTCGACGTCGAACTCAGCTGTGCCGGCGCACACCATGCCCAGAGTGACGTTGCGACGACCGTAGAACTGCTGACACTGCGCGCGCGTGAACAGCGTCACGTTGCCCACCTGGAGCGCGTCTGGAAGAGCTCCCTTTTGGGATAGCCTGCCCAGTCCGGCCACCGAGCAGACCATGTCGGGGCTGTACGACACGTCGGGCGACGGCAGACAGGCCGGCTGCACGTGCTCCGAGAACGGCGCGGCACGTGCCAGCTCGACAAGTGCGATGTCGTTGTGCTGCGGAGTCAGTGCCCGGTGACCGGGGTGCAGGTGTGTGCGCCGCACAGGGATGCGGTGGCGGTTGCGGTTGGTTCTGCTCGAGCCGCCGTCGCCAACCACCACCGACAGCTTGTTCACACTGATTTGCTTCTCGTCGAGAGCTGACTTTCCTTCGGACGTTGTGATCATCTTCCTTTCGAGCAAGCAGTGGGCAGCGGTAAGAACGAAGCGAGATGATATGAGTGTGGCGCCGCAGCGAAGTGTTGGCGAACTGTTCTTGATAGCGTCCACGTGGGCGTGCCAGGGGTGGTCTTGGAGACGGCCGGCGGTGCCGCCGAGCACTCGGTTCAGGTCGCTGGTCTCCACCCGACACGGCGCTGCCACCTGCACCGACTCGGGCCGCTGTTCGGGTGCTTCACACACCAGGTAAACCTCACCGCCGCCGCGGCAGGCCTGCCGCACGCCAACTGCATGTCAGGTGGTTTGAGACATGGCAGGTGAATGTCAGGTGATCTGAGACACGGCAGGTGAGCGTCAGGTGATCTGCGACACGGGAAGTGAATGCCAGGTGACACTCATGAAGATCTGCATACGATGTGCGAATGTGCATTGAACTGCGAGACGATATAAACCAAACACGCCATTAGATGAAGTTATCGAGTCATACAGTTTCAAGGCTTAGCGAGAAGCCCGTCTGTGTTAAGCTTATAAGGGCATGATATAATAAAACAAGAGATTGAAATCCTTCATACATGTTATATCCAAAGTTTTAAAGACACCATTTACCACAGTTTGTTCTCATGGGCGGTCTGATCAGCATGACACTTCATCCACCAAAATTTCCATCTATCTAGTACACAAATTGCACTTCAAACGTAAGATTATTGGTCGCAAAAGCAATCCACCATCTTGTTCAACTCATTCAATGCGGTATGCTACGACGTTACCCGGTAGCCTATTCCACTGATCAACCACCCTTTGACTGAAAATGTGTCTGCGTTAAGCTGTCCCACACCTTGACTTGTCTAATCTGAATTGACCACCCCGTGTGATCACCAGACGACGTTAAGCTGTCCCACACATTGACTTGTCTAATCTGAATTGACCACCACCGTGTTGTCACCAGACTTGTCTGATCTGAATTAACTACCCCTGTGCTGTCACCAGACGACATTAAGCTGTCCCACACATTGACTTGTCTAATCTGAATTGACCACCCCCGTATGGTCACCAGACTTGTCTAATCTGAATTAACCACCCCGTGTGGTCACCAGACGACGTTAAGCTGTCCCACACATTGACTTGTCTAATCTGAATTGACCACCCCCGTATGGTCACCAGACTTGTTTAATCTAAATTGACCACCCCTGTGTGGTCACCAGACGACGTTAAGCTGTCCCACACATTGACTTGTCTAATCTGAATTGACCACCCCCGTGTGGTCACCAGACTTGTCTAATCTGAATTGACCACCCCTGTGTGGTCACCAGACTTGTCTAATCTGAATTGGCCACCCCTGTGTGGTCACCAGACTTGTCTAATCTGAATTGACCACCCCGTGTGGTCACCAGACTTGTCTAATCTGAATTAACCACCCCGTGTGGCACCAGACTTGTCTAATCTGAATTGACCACCCCTGTGTGGTCACCAGACTTGTCTAATCTGAATTGACCACCCCAGTGTGATCACCAACGCCCGCTCACGGTCATAGATCACAACATCTGCTTACGTTCGGTCCAGCCTCTTGCAGCCATGGCAGACGAACACAATCTGCGATACTCGCTTCGTCGCCCGAACAGTCCATGGCTCTCAGGCTGACACTGACGTTGGGATTTCGCTGCGCCTCCAAGAAATCCGAGGCGCCGCTGAATCCCAGCTGACGACAAGCAACCTAACGGCAGGAAGGACATCACCACAAGCAACCTAACGGCAGGAAGGATATCACGACAAGCAACCTAACGGCAGGAAGGACATCACGACAAGCAACCTAACGGCAGGAAGGATATCACGACAAGCAACCTAACGGCAGGAAGGACATCACGACAAGCAACCTAACGGCAGGAAGGATATATACATATATATATATATAATTATGATTATGTATATATACCAGTTATATATATATATATATATATATACTGGGAATACTGGGAAATTAGAAATGTGTATGTTTTTCTCAAACATGAGCATCGCTACCGCTCGGCGTAGTATATGGGTGTGTGTGATATATATATATATATATTATATATATATATATATATATATATATATATATATATATATATATATATATATATATATATATATATAATATATATATATATATCACACACACCCATATACTACGCCGAGCGGTAGCGATGCTCATGTTTGAGAAAAACATACACATTTCTAATTTCCCAGTATATGGGGACCAGAAGACGTACGTGTGTGTGTGTGTGTGTGATACTCCACCATGCCCTGTTTATGGGGACTTTACGTTTAAGCATGCACAATGCGCATGCGCAGTTGTATGTGTTGCGTAGCAACGGTCCCCAGAAACTATACTAAGTCAACGCTCTCAAGGTCACCTACACGGGCTGACGCTGAAGCTCTGCACGCGCTGCCCACGTGGCCGGGGGATACGACGGCTCTGTTAGTCGAGTCCCGAATGCAAATATACAGCAGGGGCCGGGAAACGATGTGTACAGTCAGTCACGTGGATAGCAGCGGTTGTAGATGTGCGTGGAACTAGGAGTGTCGTATTTGATCTAAAGGACTGGCATAAGTAGGGCAGGGGAAATAGCATTGGCAAGCCAATCTAGCCCAGTTCTCATATCATAGCTTATTTCTTCATGTTTGGCCATGCCAAGGTCCATCATGATCACAGCGGGTGAATCGAGGGACATGATCTTGGTATTAGGCAACGACCTGGAAATTATGAATATATACACACACACACACACACACACACACACACACACACACACACACACATATATATATATATATATATATATATATATATATATATATATATATATATATATATTATCTATTGCGAAGAGCCGAACACGAATTGGCACTTGATTTTTACGGCAGCGAATGTGATTTGTTACCTGCTTGATATTGTCCTCAGTTGTGCTCTATGTTTTGTACTGATGAAGACCTATTGAGGTCGAAACGTGTGCATTAAAGTCATCTCCAGATAATTTGTTTGTTTTCAACATCCATCCTCATTCTATATATATATATATATATATATATATATATATATATATATATATATATATATATGAATGAGGATGGATGTTGAAAACAAACAAATTATCTGGAGATGACTTTAATGCACACGTCTCGACCTCAATAGGTCTTCATCAGTACAAAACATAGAGCACAACTGCGGACAATATCAAGCAGGTAACAAATCACATTCTCTGCCGTAAAAATCAAGTGCCAATTCGTGTTCGGCTCTTCGCAATAGATAATCTCGCTGCAGGTCCTGGGTCAGGCAACAAAACCGATTCTTGAATTGATCGTATCGCGTGTTCATATATGTGCTGCCTCTAATGCTTTTCTTGTTCGTTTTTTATATTCTTCTGTAAAGCTCTTACGTCATCCCATTTTGGTAGATTTTCATCCTCGTCCATATGGACCACAATGACACTACACTGCCTATGATACCTCACATCACGTTTGTGCTCATTCAATCGCGCCCGAATTGCCCTTCCGGTTTCCCCAACATATGATTTTGAGCAACCGGAACAAGGAACTTCGTATATTACACTGTTTGGTAGCATGGGACGACTAGCAGATTTTCCAGTGACGATGTCGCCCACTTTCGTCCCGGAATTTATTGACACCTGTACTCCAACGGCTTTCAAGTGTTTGGCGATAACAATAGCCTGCTTTGAGTATGGAATTGTTAAAACATTGGTCGATTTTTATTTTTATTTCGGTCGCTGTTCCACTTTACGTCTGTTTCGTACACTTTACGCCTTGTCAACAGTTTCCTATTCCTAAGTTGTGTTCCTAAGATGAGCTTCGATTTCCTGTGAAAAATCACAGAGAGGCAAACAATTACTTCATCTATTGGAAGAACCACCTGTAGCTCCGCGCATTAAGGGACTACCGAAAACGCACAAAAAAGGAAACTCAATGCGCCCCATCACTTCCGGTATTGGCAGCGCACCACACAATTTGGCAAAGGTTTTTGCAAAATCGCTGACAAATGCGTTAGGCTCAATAAGCGAAGCTCATCTTAAGAACACAAATGATATCATAATGAGAATACAATCTGCTGATGTTGCTGACATGACCTTTGCTAGTTTTGATGTCATTTCACTGTTTACAAACGTGGCCGTAGAGGAAGCTCTGGCCGCAATACGAGAAGTAATTCATGCACAAGATGATTATAATTTGCCCCTACCAAAAACACATTTTATGGACCTTGTCACGCTGTGCATGAAGTTTGGCTCATTATCGTTCAACGGGGAAGAATACGTGCAACATAGTTGGTTAGCAATGGGCTCACCTCTAAGCCCAGTGGGAGCATGTTCATATATGGAAGTACTGGAGAGGAACCACTATTTAGGCATCATTGGGAGCCAAGCCATTTTGGTAAGATATGTGGATGACGTACTAGTAGCAGTAACGAAGTCCACAAATTTGTTAGAAAAGATGAATCTATTAAACCAATTGGAGCCACAAATACAGTTCATGATGGAACTCGAGAATGAAGGAAAAATTGCAGTTTTAGATACATGCATTATCAAGACTGAAGGAGACATCAAATTCAAGGTACACAGAAAAACAACAACAAGGACGACTGTTTCCACTTCTATTCATCCTACATCGACCGGGTTAAAAGTGGCATTGTCATCGGATTTTTTCTGAGAGCTTTTAGAATTTATAGTGATGCTTACATTGCACGCGAAATTGAACATATATATGGCACATTCTTCAAGTTGAAGTACCCAAAAGGCTTGCTTATCAAACTCAAGAAAAAATAGCTGAAGAAATAAAGAACAGACGTAAAGTGGAACAGCGACCGAAATAAAAATAAAAATCCACCAAGTTTTTAACAATTCCATACTCAAAGCAGGCTATTGTTATCGCCAAACACCTGAAAGCCGTTGGAGTACAGGTGTCCATAAATTCCGGGACAAAAGGGGGCGACATCGTCACAGGAAAATCTGCTAGTGGTCCCATGCTACCTAACAGTGTGATATACGTAATTCCTTGTTCCGGTTGCTCAAAATCATATGTTGGGGAAACCGGAAGGGCAATTCAGGGGCGATTGAATGAGCACAAACGCGATGTGAGGTATCATAGGTAGTGCAGTGCTATTGTGGCTCGTATCGACGAGTGTGAAAATCTACCAAAATAGGATGACGTAAGAGCTTTAGAGAGGAATATCAAAAACGAACAATAAAAGCATTAGAGGCAGCACATATATGCACACGCGACACGATCAATTCAAGAGGCGGTTTTCTTGAAAGGAGAAAGAGGGAAAATTGAAAACTATAGGCCAGTAAGCCGCACATCCCTAGTCTGCAAGATACTTGAATCAATTATCAAGGATAAAATAGTTAGTTTTCTGGAAGGAAACAGATTGATTCAAGATACTCAACATGGGCTTAGAAAAGGGCGATCGTGTCTCACAAATCTCTTGGACTTTTTTGATTTTGCTACAGAACAATTTGATAAGGGAAATCAGGTTGATGTAGCATATCTTAACTTTAGCAAGGCCTTTGACAAGGTACCTCATAGATGGTTAATGATGCAGCTTCAGGTCCATGGCATTGCGGGTAACATCCTAAAATGGATAGGGTTGTGGCTTTCAGATAGACAGCAGAGAGTGATGCTAAATGGTACAAAATCATCATGGCAAAATGTTCTTAGTGGAGTTCCCCCAGGGGTCAGTACTGGGACCACTATTGTTCATTATGTTTGTAAATAACATTGAAAGTGGCCTAAGCAGTAAGGTTTTGAATTGTGCAGATGATTTGAAGATCTTTAGGGCAATAACAGGGCAAAATGAGCAGGTCTTGCTGCAGAAAGACTTACACGAGCTTGTGAAGTGGTCAGAAAAATGGCAAATGAAATTTAATTTTGATAAGTTCAAAATCATGCATGTAGGTAGGCAGCATATCAAGGTTCCGTATTTTATGGGTGGCCAAATACTATCTGTGACTGCGCAGAAGGACTTAGGTGTTATTTTGAACACAAAATTTGGGGGCATCAGAACAGACCAAAGAAGCCAGGAAGAAGGCACTGAGAATGCTTGGGGCAATAAATAGGAATTTATCATACAAAAGTGAGGAAGTCATCAGGAAGCTTTACTGTGGATATGTCAGGCCACATCTGGAATACTGTGTCCAAGCTTGGTCCCCTAGTTATGAAAAAGATTATTGGCTTTTAGAGAGAGTACAAAAGAGGGCAACAAACATGGTGAATGGTATAGGCAACCTTGCATATGAGGAAAGATTGAAGAAGCTGAATATGTTTTCACTTAGATATAGAAGGCTGAGAGGAGATCTCATCGAGGTCTTTAAATTTGTTCATGGTCAGGAACAGGGTTATCTCAGGGAACTGTTTGAATTTAACAGAAATGATGCAATTAGAGGTCATCAATTCAAAATTAAAGTTAATCACAGCAGGACAAGGTTAAGACAGTCCTTCTTCACCAACAGGGTAGTAGAACACTGGAACCAGCTGCCAGAAACCATTGTCAGTAGCAACACAATGAACATCTTTAAGAACAGCATAGACAATCATTATAAGAATAGGGGGCTTGTTTTTATGTATTCCAGGGAGAGTTGATCGACACATTTGGTGGACAACTGGTTCAGTGTACAGAGTGCAACCAAGAAGGGCCCTTGTGGCTCATAGTTGCACTGATCTTTTATGTCTTATGTCTTACCTGGGCAGGACCTGCAGCGATATTATTTATTGCGAAGAGCCGAACACGAATTAGTACTTGATTTTTACGCCAGAAAATGTGATTTGTTACCTGCTTGATATTGTCTCCAGCTGTGCTCTATGTTGTGCACTGATGAAGACCTATTCAGGTCGAAACGTTTACATTAAAGTCATCTCCACATAATTTGTTTGTTTTCATCATTCATCCTCATTCATGCTTGTCTATGGATAACTCATATATATATATATATATAAAAGTATATATATTCACTACGCCGAGCGGTAGCGACGCTCATGTTTCAGAGAAACATACACATTTCTCATTTCCCAGTATATGGGGACCAGAAGACATACTCCACCATGCGTGTGTGTGTGTGTGTGAGTTTTCCTGTTTATGGGGACTTTACATTTAAACATGCACAATGCGCATGCGCAGTTGTATGTGTTGCGTAGCAACGGTCCCCAGAAACTACACTGAGCCAATGCTCTCAAGGTCACCTACTCGGGCTGACGCTGAAGCTCTGCACGCGCTGTGGCCGTGGGATACGACGGGTCTGTTAGTCGAGCCCCGAATGCAAATATACAGCAGGGGCCGGAAAACCATGTGAACAGTAAGTCACGTGGATAGCAGCGGTTATAGATGTGCGTAGAACTAGGAGTGTCGTATTTAATCTAAAGGACTGGCACCAGTAGGGCAGGGGAAATAGCATTGGGAAGCCAATATAGCCCAGTTCTCACATCACAGCTTATTCTTCATGTTTGGCCATGTCAAGGTCCATCGTGATCACAGCGGGCGAATCGAGGGACATGCTCTAGATATTGGGCAACGACCTGGAAATTATGAATATATAATATATATATATATATATATATATATATATATATATATATATAAATGGTAGCTAAAACTATGATCATTGTGCCTCATTTTCGGGAGAATGTTAAAATTCAAGGTATGCGACCAGAACTTGGAATTTGATGTAGTCTGGGATCCCAGTTCTCTGGACTGACTGGGAGCGTCTGGGATCTGACCTATATTGGGCGAGACTAAATGACTTGGTGATTTAAATGATTAAATGACTTGGTTTCATGTTCAAAGTTTCGCCCATTGGGAATGCTGGGCATGGTCTTTGAGGATAAAGGAGGTGGAGAGGAGCTCCAGCGCACTTCGACGTATCAAAACGTAGCTGAGGAACACCATGCGCAGAAACGCCTACGTGCATAGTTGAAGGGATGAGGCGGGTGGATGCCAGACATGTGGCGGATGATTTTGTATTGCTGAACGGTGGCCGCCGCACGACTTTCGGCAAGTTCTGAGTGCAGACTAGGTTAGCCTAGCTTACAGGTATATTTATGACGTCTTGTGTCACGTTCATTGATTAATTTCGCATTGACGTAACTCGTCATCAACCGGAAGTCGAGCGGTCTCCCCGCCTAAGGCAGTGCGGCCGTGTGGGCATGTCCAGCAAATTGTCGCATTTTCTAAATAATCAGTGCTAACATGCAAATAAAATATAGCATTATTGCTAAGATGTAAATAAAGGCACACAGTCTCAGCCCATCCTAGCCATTGAGCGAAAACGTTTACAACCTGGTCCCAGTCCACGCATTCATTAGGCAGAGCAAACGCCAGCTGGTTCAAGCGCAAGGACCACATACTCAATTCTTGCAACTAGAGCATAGCACGTATCGAGATGTTCAAATCCTTATGATTCAAATCCGCATCCGTATGAACCAATCCAATCCATGTCCATATCCGTACCAAATATCAACATCAATGCAGATGGAGGGGTGGTAGGCGGTGGCGATCCATCTAACCACTTCCAAATGCAAAACTAGCAATTTCCAGAGTATCGTGGGATACTAACGATGTGCGATTTGTTACATTTAAACCCAGGGGTTAGATCTTCAAGGGTCAGACAAGGTCATGATATTGACCTCGTTTTAGAGACTTCTGAGATAGTACCCGAAAACATTACTTGGTAAAGTCAACGGGTCGAAATAGACCCGAATTAAATTATCACACGGGCACGTGATTAACACGACTGCGCAATGCGCACTGCACATGTCGAAGTATAAAGTTCGTATAAGTAGGACAGCGTGGTGTTTTATCGGGACTACGTCGTTTGTCCCCAATATACTGTGATTCACACATCCAAAAGGGTGCCTTCCGCCTTTGGAAATATTCTCCTCGATGGCAATGGGTGTCCTTTAAAAGCGTAGTCATGTCCCTGGATCAGGCCACGAAAAAATTAATAATGAATTATTCTTCAAAGGCAGCATATCCCCACGGAATTACTAACATTTAAGATGGATATGCCCACAAAACCACATGTAATTTATACTTTAGTCGATAAAGAACCTGCTTAAACTCATAATTTCAAAAGAGTGGCAGGATTCCTCACCGCTTTTCGACAATCCTTGCTTAAGGGTATAACATAAACATAGGGTTAAATTTGTTGGTCTTGACATATGGCAGCGTATTTTCTTTCAGATTTACTTTCAAAGGAAAGACCAGAAAACTCAAACATTAGAGCACATGTGATCTGAGTTGAGTACATGTTGGGGCATGTAGAGCACATGTGATCTGAAGTGAAATTTATATATTTTAGCAAAATGTGGTGCTGGTGGAAATTGTAATCCACATTTCACACTAACAGTTAATTTAATGCTTTCTTTGTTTTCTTAGCTACGATACTGTATATTGTCGATGCTCTATACGCTATTTATTACTGTGACAAATGAGGTTTTAGCAATATCACATTTGTGGAAACGGATTGGATTACGGATGGATATTGATATTTGGTACGGATATGGACATGGATTGGATTGGTTCATACGGATGCGGATTGTACTAGATTTGAACATTGCAATCCGTGCTATGCTCTAGTTGCAAGAATTGAGTATGTGGTCCTAGCGCTTGAACCAGATAGCGTTTGCTCTGGCTAATGAATGCGTGGACGGGGACCAGGTCGTAAACGTTTTCGCTCAATGGCTAGGCTGGGCTGAGACTGGGTGCCTTTATTTACATCTTAGCAATACTGCTATGTTTTATGTGCATGCTAGCACTGATCATTTAGAAAATGGGACAATTTGCTGCAAGTACCCACACGACCGCACTGCCTTAGGCGGGGAGACCGCAACAGACTGTATACAGCCCTACCTCTACCGTCACTCGGGCACACAGGCTGCGTGGTAGAGTCGCCGCCTAACCCGGTCGGGGTCACACGCTGACTAAGGACACGAGACTGCCAAATACATATCCTATATAAACATATCATAGCAACAAAGCAAAATGAGCCCTGGCTGTGACCCGATTATACAGGGCACCATGTAAGCTGAACTTCGGCTACCAGGGGACGAGTGGTCTAGGGGTGAGATGCTCGTCTCACAATCGAAAGGTTGTGGGTTCGAGTCTCACCTGTCGCTACTCTTCGCCCGCGACCAATCGGCGTGAGAAATTGGCGACGCTATATGACTCAAAGGTCGACGTGTCGTAAAGCCAAAAACCAACCAACTTCGGCTACCATCACAACATTTCGGATATTCACAACACCAGAAACTGCTCGACTTTCGGTTGATGACGAGTTACGTCAATGCGAAATGAATCAATGAACGTGACACAAAACGTCATAAATACACTTGTAAGCTATGCTAACATAGTCTGCACTCAGAACTTGCTGAACGTCGTACGGCGGTCATCGCTCAGCAATACAAAATCATCCGCCACATGTCTGGCATCCACCCGCCTCATCCCTTCAACGATGCACGTAGGCGTTTCTGCGCATGGTGTTCCTCAGCTACGTTTTGATACGCCGAAGTGCGCTGGAGCTCCTCTCCGCCTCCTTTATCCTCCAAGATCCCGCCCAGCATGCCCAATGGGCGAAACGTTGAACATGAAACCAAGTCATTTAATCTCGCACAATATAGGTCAGATCCCAGACACTCCCAGTCAGTCCAGAGAACTGGGATCCCAGACTATATGAAATTCCAAGTTCTGGTCGCATACCTTGAATGTTAGCATTCTCCCGGAAATGAGGCACAATGTGCACAGTTTCAGCTACCATTTATATATATATATATATATATATATATATATATATATATATATATATATATATATATATATATATATTCACAATTTTCAGGTCGTTGCCCAATATAAGGATCATGTCCCTCGATTGACCCGCTGTGATCATGATGGACCTCGGCATGGCCAAACATGAATAAATAAGCTGTGATATGAGAATCGGGCTATATTGGCTTGCCAATGCTATTTCCCCTGCCCTACTGGTGCAGGGGAAATGCATTTCCCTACTACCCTACTGGTGCATGTTGCTATTTCCCCTGCCCTTTAGATCATATACGACACTCCTAGTTCTACGCACATCTACAATTGCTGCTATCCATCTGACTGACTGTTCACCAGACTTGTGCTCGACTCGAGTTGAATCGAGAATCGACTCATGAATCAATCGTTTTTGGATGAGTCGCGAGTTAAATCGATTCTTTTCCCCAAAATTTATCTTGAGTCGTGAGTTGAATCACATCTTTCTAAACAAAAAAATGAGTCGAATCATGAATCAATCATTCAAATCACAATGAGTCATTTGAGTCTTATGACTCAAATGCAAGTTATGAACAAATGATATAAAGCTTGTATCTTTGTGAATAGTATGCCATGGCACAAAGTAGGGAGTAAAAACACAGCATAATTATTCATGCTTAACATTACAATTGTCAACTTGTCAGCTGCCAGTAAGTAAAGAATGAGGGGTACTAAGTTATTTACCAAAAAACCAATGACCATAACTACAAATAAGTATTAATGTTAAGCTTGGTATTCACAATCAGCATCATACATGAGTCAATCCTAGTGCCAGGAACACAACCCAGAAATGGGTTGTCATTGTGAAATAAAATATGGAACCTAAACGGTCCTGCACTGCAGTAGGTATCTGCACTGAATAAAATTACAGGAGTTTTGTAATGCATTAGAAACATACTTTCTTTTTAGTTGTGGTGCTTGCAACTCAACTTCGTTGACATATATATATATATATATATATATATATATATATATATATATATATATATATATATATATATATATATATATATATATATATATATATATATATATATATATATATATATATATATATATATATATATATATATATATATATATATATATATATATATATATATATATATATATATATATATATATATATATATATATATATATATATATATATATATATATATATATATATATATATATATATATATATATATATATATATATATATATATATATATATATATATATATATATATATATATATATATATATATATATATATATATATATATATATATATATATATATATATATATATATATATATATATATATATATATATATATATATATATATATATATAATGTGTGGGCAGTGTACACTGAATCATATGCCTCATGGGTCTGATACCACTGAGTTGGATCTGAGTCGACTAAAACAATTTGAGTCGAGCACAAGTCTGCTGTTCACATCGCTTCCCGGCCGCAGCTCTATATTTGCATTCGGGACTGGACCACCAGAGCCGTTGTCTCCCACGGCCACACGGGCAGCGCGTGCTTAGCTTGAGCGTCAGCCCGAGTATGTGACCTTGAGCTCCTTGATTTAGGGTAGTTACTGGGGACTGTTGCTACGCAACACATGCAACTGCGCATGCGCATTATGCATGTTTAAATGTAAAGTCCCCATAAACAGGGCATGGTGGAGTATGTCTCCTGGTCCTCATACACCGGGAAATGAGAAATGTGTATGTTTGACTCAAACATGGGCGTCGCTACCTCTCGGTGTAGTGATATATATATATATATATATATATATATATATATATATATATATATATATATATATATATATATATATATATATTTATAATTTTCAGGTCGTTGCCCGATACCAGGATCATGTCCCTCGATTGACCCGCTGTGATCATGATGGACCTCGGCATGGCCAAACATGAAGAAATAAGCTGTGATATGAGAATTGGGTTATATTGGCTTGCAAATGCTATTTGCCCTGCCCCACTGGTGCCAGTCCTTTGGATCGAATACGACACTAACTAGTTCTACGCACATCCACAATCGCTGCTATCCATCTGACTGACTGTTCACCAGACTTGTGCTCGACTCGAGTTGAATCGAGAATAGACTCATGAATCAATCGTTTTTGGATGAGTCGCGAGTTGAATCGATTCTTTTCCCCAAAATATATCTTGAGTCGTGAGTTGAATCACATCTTTCTTTTTTAAAAAAATGAGTGGAATCCTGAGTCAATAATTCAAATCACAATAAGTCATTTTAGTCTTATGACTCAAATGCAAGTTATGAACAAATGATATAAAGCATGTATCTTTGTGAATAGTATGTCATGACACAAAGTAGGGGGTAAAACAGCATAACTATACATACTTAGCATTACAATGGTCAATTCGTCACCTTCCAGTGAGTAAAGAATGAGGGGTACTAAGTTATTTACCAAAAGCCAATGACAATAACTACAAATAAGTATTAGTGTTAAGCTTGGTAGTCACAATCAGTATCATGCATGAGTCAATCCTAGTGCCAGGAACATAACACAGAAATGGGTTGTGATTGTGAAAAAGAATATGGAACTGAAACGGTCCTGCACTGCAATAGGTATCTGCACTGAATAAAATTACAGGAGTTTTGTGATGCATTAGATACTGATTTCTTTTTTAAGTTGTGGTGCTTCCAACTCAACTTCGTTTATAATATATATATATATATATATATATATATATATATATATATATATATATATATATATATATACACCAACCGTTACAGTTCGTGACGAATGATAAATAACGTGAGGTGAAAACAAAGTTATAGGGAAAATAATATATTCAACATATGTTTCGATGTTAAAGTTTCGTCGTTGGTGTCTAAATAAATACTAATTCCCTTATTTAATTAGACACATATGAAGATGCGTTGACGTCGAAACGTCTGTCGAATAAATTATTTTTGCTATAACTTTGTTTTCACATCACATGATAATATATATATATATATATATATATATATATATATATATATATATATATATATATATATATATGTATCAGATGCTTTGACATCAAAACATCGGTGAAATAAATTGTTTTTGCTATAACTATGTTTTCACCTCACATTGTATATATAAGGTGAGTTGAAGAAAAGTTATAGCAAAAATAATTTATTCAACAGACATTTTGATGTCAAAGCATATTTATCTGTGTCTAATTAAATAAAGGTTATATATATATATATATATATATATATATATATATATATATATATATAATGTGTGGGCAGTGTACACTGAATCATATGGCTCATGAGTCTGATATCACTGAGTCGGATCTGAATCGATTCAAATTTTTGTCAATCTGTTTGGGTCGCAAGTCGAATCATGCTTTGTGAGCTCTGAGTCTGCATTGAGTCGAATCAAATAATTTTGACCTGCTCTGAATCATGAGTCGAATCAGAACTCAAGATATATGAGTCACATGTGAGTCGACTAAACAAATTTGAGTCGAGCACAAGTCTGCTGTTCACATCGTTTCCCGGCCCCAGCTGTATATTTGCATTCGGGAACCGACTACCAGGGCCGTCGTCTCCCACGGCCACGTGGGCAGCGCGTGCAGAGATTGAGCGTCAGCCCGAGTATGTGACCTTGAGAGCATTGACTTAGTGTAGTTTCTGGGGACCGTTGCTACGCAACACATACAACTGCGCATGCGCATTGTGCATGTTTAAACGTAAAGTTCCCATAAACAGGGCATGGTGGAGTATAACACACACACACACACACACACACACGTATGTCTTCTGGTCCCCATACACTGGGAAATTAGAAATGTGTATGTTTTTCTCAAACAGGAGCGTCGCTACCGCTCGGCGTAGTGTATATATATATATATATATATATATATATATATATATATATATATATATATATATATATATGTATGTATGTATGTATGTATGTATGTATATATATATATATGTATGTATGTATGTATGTATGTATGTATATATATATATATATATATATATGTATATAATAATTTTTGAAAATTTGGGGTGTTGCTTGGTGAACATCTCAAAATGTCTTGCTTGATCTAGTATATATTTGTGTTGCTAAGGGGGCGGGGCCCCGGTGGATACCTTATCCCTGAGGCTAGCCCTCATTATTCCTCCCACCCATCGCCAGTTCTTAAGGACTCACTTAGCTCTCCGAGGGCCAGATCCCTCAGGGCCCCATCTCAAAGTTCAGGAGCATTCCAGTCTATTCCTTTCTGCCTCTCATGGGACCTATTCATCCGTCAAGAGCTTTCCCCATCTTGCATGGGCTATTTCCAGTCTTCGACAAAATTGTCTAGCTTTCAGGGGAATCCTGCAGCTCTGAGACAGGCCTCACAATTTCTAGCAAACATCGCCAGCTCTCGGAACCCTCCTTAGCTCTTTGTGGCTCTGTTCATCACTCAATGTCCTTCCCAGGCCTCAGGAGCATCACAGTCCGGTCCGCTCTAGATCCCAGAGGACCCCTGGTCTTCGAGGTCTTTCGGGCTAGTAATAACATTCTAGCTCTGAAACTGGCTTTCAGTACTCCTCCCAAACATCGCTAGCCCTTAGGGAATCTCTTTAGATCTCAGGGGGCATTGTTCTTCTCATAGGGACCCCATCCAAGACTCTTTGGCATACCAGCCCAGTCCTCACTAGCGCTCAGTGACCACTTTCAATCAGGGGTACTTTCCATCTGCTGTGGGCCCTTCCCAGTCCCTTGACAGTCTTTCTAGCTTCAAGGACTTTCTAGCGCTGACATTGGCTCTCAGTATTCCTCTCAACCGTCGCTACCCTTAGGTATTCTTCTTAGCTCCCGGGGGCTATGTTAGCTCTCAAGGGGCCTCTCAAGCTGCTAGAGGCCCTTCATATGTTATCGACGGGTGGCCTTTGGTATTCCTCACCTCAAGCTCCAGCGAACATGGAATTATTCACCATCTCAGGGGACCTTGTTCATCCATTAGGAGCCGCTCTCAACCTCAGAAGAATCCCCGTCCAGTCCTCTTTGGCTCTCACGAGATCCTCTTCATCCCTCTGAGTCCTCTCCAGCTTGTAGGGGCCCAGCACTGTTCTCAATAATCATGTCTAGCTCTCACCTCGGGGGTATTTCAGATCTCAGATGGGCCCTCACCAGTCCTCTTCATCCCTCAGGGGCCCTTTCAAACCCAAAAAACCCAAAGAGCATCCCATCCATAGCTGACACCCAGGTGCCTTATTTATTCCTCAGCTGTTAGGTGCCCATTCTAGCTGAAACTACTCTTTCCAGCTGGTATGAGCATTCCAGCTCTCGGACGCGTCCCCTCTTATTTTCACTGCCCTTGCTAGCCCTCAGGGTGGACGTCTTCATGTCTCAAGGGCATTTTCGACACAAGCTATTGGATGCATCTAAATTTGTCCTCGGTTATATCTCTGCACCTCAGGGCGCTCGCCTGGAGAGTCACATCAGACTCGCCATGAGAGTTGGTACCCATTTATCCCTTGGACACGTCATTACTTTTTAACAGTCCGGGCCTTCCACGGGCTCAGAAGCCCTTCACGTAGCACCGGGAACCTTTCGCTTCAGCCCGGATCGTCTCCGTAGCTCAGGGGCCTCTTTATCGGCCTGAAGCCCGCTATCAGGTCTGAGCCCTCTTCATCAGCGTGAGCCAAAGCCGACCCAGTGGCTTTGCACGTCCGACTCGGCCCCCATCCGTCGGCTTAGGGCCCCTCTTGCACGGCTCGGGACACTCCGTCCGTCCGGAGTCCCCTCTTCAAAAGCTTGGGCCTCCCCTATCACTGTACGGTTCCGACACTAATCGGCCCAGAGGCTCTTCATACCGGATCTGGGCCCTCTTCGACGGCCCGGGGTCTTCCTGCGGCTAGGGGTCCTCTCCGTCGGTGCAGGGGCCCTCCTTAACGATCCAGGGCCTCCTCTGTCAGACCGGATACCTTCTTTGAACAGTATGGGCCCCCCTCCATCAGATTAGGAGCATTGTATGGCTTGGGCCCATCCGCCGGCCAAAGAGCCCTTTCTAATGACCCTAGGTCCTCTCCGTCAACTAGGGCCCTCTCCGTCGTCTCAGGGGCTCTCTTTGACGACCCAGGGCATTTTCCGGCAAGCCGGAAGCCCCTTTTCAAACACTTGGGCCATATCAGGTCAGGGGCCCTTTTTCAGCTTGGGCTCCGCCGATAGCCCAGGGAACCTTCACATTGGTTCGGGCCCTCTCAGTCAGCCAAGGAGCCCTTCCAACTATCCGAAGCCCCCTCCGCAAACCTAGAAGCTCTTCACGTTAGCCTAGCCAAGGGCCCTCAACATCTTCCTCAGTGCACTCGACGTTGGCTCGGGCCCTCTTCATCGGCCAGGGCCCTTTCCGTCAGCCTTTCGTCGGTCCAGGTGCCCTAAACGTCGGCCCAGGGCCCTTCAAGTAGGCCCAGGGGCCCTTCACGTCGGCCCAGGGACCATTCAAGTCGACCCAGGGTCCCTGAACGTTGTCTAAGGGACCCTTCACGTTGTCCCATGGGCCATTCATGTCGTCCTAGGGACCCTTCGCGTTAGCCCAGAGACCCTTCACGTTGTCCCAGAGGCCCTTTACGTCGGCCCAGTGGCCACTCACGTCGGCCCAGGAGCCCTTCACGTTGGCCCAGGGGCCCACGTGAAGACCACAATATGCATGTCCCCGCAATTTGGGTACAACACACGAAAATGTCCCCATAAAAGGCTGTTAGAAGTACACACGCACACACACACATACACACACACACACACGCACTCACGCATATATATATATATATATATATATATATATATTTATATATATATATATATATATATATATATATATATTTCTAAGTAATGGATCCATAACTGTACAGAATATTCCAAGTGTGGTCGCACATAGGCTAAGTACAGTTTTTCATGATTGCCTTGCTCTTACACTTACACTCCTATTAATGATTCCCAACAATCTGATTGCCCCGTTCCTAGCTGAGGTGAATTGCTTTATGTTTTAATGTCATTTAAAACTACCACCACAATGCCTCCTTCCTCTTCAATGACATTCAGTTTCTATTGTATATCCTATTGTACTTTGACTTTCTGTTGTATATCCGAATGTCTCACCTCCAGACCCCAGATGGAAAACCTTACACTTTTCATAGTTGGAAGATATCTGTCATTGCCAATCAAACATGATCAGTCTACTTTTTAGGTCCTCCAAACCTAGTTTAATATTACGCTACCGAAAGCATCTGATAGTGCATCACAACCGTTTAGGCTGAGCATATCGGGAAGTGCTTCTGATGTACCCGAAGTGGCGTTTGGTCGCAATGCAGGTGATACAGTGAGTAGCGTGCCGGACATGTTGAGTGACCGCCAGCCGTCCGATCCTTCGTGTCTCTCTGTCATCTGTCCGTGCCTGTCCCTGTTCTGAAGGTGTCTGATCTGCTCACGATGACGAGTCCTGAATCCGCAGCCTATCACAAACCTACCCACACAGTTCTACCTACTATCTGTTCCTCTTATTCCTGGTCTGGCGTCATGTGTCGATCAAGATGAGGGAACCAAGTTAAGTAAAACATTACAGTGCTGCATTCACTAATCCACCATTCATTTCACGCCATATCAAGCCGTTTCACAGTACCATCGTGCCACAGTCCTAATATGGGCCATGTCCTAGAAACACAAAACGCTGTGTACAGTCGTTTATGTTGCATATTTCTTGCTTGTTTCTTTAGTGTTGATGAAAACAAGTATTGTAACACCTGCCTTGCGGTTGGAGGCTTGCTTCCTCCAATGATTAGGGAAGATTGGCCAATTGTCAGTCGTTGAACATGAACTCAGTGACCTTGAAGACTGTACTTTAACATGTATGGTATAATTGGCGTCACAAGTAGCTGGACAGTTAGACTGGGTGTCCTGGCACTTGAATATCATGCATAGGTATACGTGTCGTGGGAAACAGTATACATATGCAGGATATTCAGGTGCCAAGAGGCACAGCCTGACTGCCAAGCTATTTGTGACGCCAATGGTACCTAGGTGTGGGGAGAAACAGTGCATATGCAGTATATTCAGGTATGTACCAGATCGCCCAGCCTGACTGCCAAGCTATTTGTGACGCCAAAAGTACAAGTTGCATTTTTTTAATGCATTACTACTATCTGCAGCCTTGTCTCCATTGCTGGTGGACTTAGTAGTTGAAGGGATACATACATCACTTGGAATTCTTCACAGGATGGTCAGTCATGAAACTGCAAAGGAACAATGACAAGGCTACTTTTATGGATACCACAAAATGTGCAGAAAAGTATGAATTGGTTGGTTGGTTACTTTGGTGTCAGGGCGCACAGATCATGATGATGATATAGCGTCCATGACCAGTAATACGTGATTAACAACAACTGTGGCATTAACTGCAAGCATGCTTTAGGTACATGACACGTGCGAAACCGAACTCGTATGTGACATACAGTTGGAGGTCTGGCTCATATCCAAGTAATTGACCGAAACTTCAAATAGCTATCCACATAATGTCCCTGTCTTCACCTGTGTATGATTATCACAACACTTCGTGCCTGTACATCGCGTACAATACAGGGGCGGACACAGGGAGGAAGGGCTCTGATAGCATGTGCTCCCTCCCATGGAAAGTACCGCCCCTCTGGCGGGGAAGAGACGCCCCTCCGGGAAGGCTCTAGTGCACCCCACCCCTCGATTTTTTTAGACAGAGGCGGAAAAAAGAGGAAAATACGCCCCCTCCCCTTCAGTGTGCTCGAGTGCGCCCTCCTCACTCGAATTTCTCAGCCAGAAACGCCCCTTGGAAGAAAAGGCCGGCGCTGTGCGAGGCGGCCGCCGTCCTACCGCCCCCTCCCCGACTGCCAGTCGGACGTGCCTGCCATGATCCGCCGCCCGGGCGCCGGTCCCAGCAATCATCGTGGCCACTTACCTGGCGTCCTCCAGCACAGCTGCGCGCACCCAGTCTAGTCCGGCGGATATCAGCTATGCCTCACATCCGTTTGTTACTGTAGTGTGTTTACGTATGATCGTTATATTGTTTCACATAATTTTCCTGTTACAATTTTTTACTGTTCAACTATACGCCCCTTCAGTGTGCTCGTGTGCACCCCCTCCCCCTGTATTTTTTTTCAACCTAAGGCACCCCTTCAGGCACTTTCGCAGTGGCGCCCCTCCGAAGAAATGACGCCCCTCCACACAAGTACCTCCCCATGACAATTCCTGGATTCTCCCCTGATACAATATATATAAGATTGACGTTTCATATTCAGCTTATTTATGAACTTGATTCCATTGGTTGCCATGTAGGGCAATGGCAATGGTCTGAGAAAGGCCAACATCCATGGGTTTAAAACGAGCACAACTTTTAACCTGTAGTTGTAGTTCAACTTTTAACCAACACAACTTTTAACCTTAAACTAAAGTACGTGATTAGTTTCTACTTTAATTGACTTCACTCATCGATACGGATCATAAAACGGTGCAGGTTGATCTTGATTAATGTTATCTTCATCGTTATCTTATGTTATGTTATCTTGTTCATCGTTATCTTGATTAATTCTTAAGATATGAAATATCCTAAAATATAAAAACCTTAAATTTTAGGCTACGTGCGTCACCCCAAAGTCAAATTTTTACATTTTGGTATCAATGGACTCCGCATAACTTAAATGATATAGCCTTTACAGATGATAGCTGTTGAAGCTATAACTTTTCACACTTCGCGCAAAATAAATATGCTTACTACCTATCGACGTAGGTTGGCTTCAGCGGTGCCACCTGTCGGCAGACGGTTTTAGTTATGGCCGGCAGGTGTCGCAATTGGGCCGGATATTGTCGATTGGAGGAGCTGTGAGGTAAGGGAGCTAAGGGTGCAATGGTTGATAATATCGTGCTGAATATTAATTATTTGTCTGACCGTATTATTTTGATGTTTTAGCATTCGCCCAGGTTCGCTGTGTGTGTCTGTTGGATACTTAAAAGACCATGGAATGAGTAATAGAGATTGTCCTAAAAACTCTGCAGGATTAGATAATTGGTGGGCGAAATTCGAACCGTTAGATACATATATTTGAATGTCCGATCATCCCTCCCCGCCAAAAAAAATAGAAGGAAAAATCGTATTCCACCAAATAGGTAACGCTGACTTACATTTTCCTTCAAAACAATGTTCCTGAATCATCAATCAGTGTGCCAAGCCCAAATCTGAGTGTTTTATATACCTCTCAACTTACATTGTTGAGCGGACCGATCTTTCGAACAGCGACGTCTCCCGGCGCCTGTCCGCTGAACGGCGACGGTCAGATCGAGCAGCAATCGCTGATTGCTGTTCAGCCCACTAAGCACGTTCTCATCTGCGTCTTGAACGTTTCCTTGCATGGCCTCGAAACAAAATGCACATTTTGTCGACTGAGCCAGCGGCCAGCTTGGGCTGAGCCAGCCGTGCGGTCGCAGCCCAATGTCAACCATCGCACCTGTCTCAAATGGATATCAGCTCATTTAGATGGCCAATGGTCTTCCCGAACTGAGGGGTGTAGTGAGACGTATTCAGATCATGGTTCGGAAGTAACGATAGCATGGTCTTCATGAGATGACGACGTCGGTTTGTCTGCAAAATACAGAGCGGCGCTCCTGATTCACGGAACAGATCAGCTCGCCGGCTGGCTTCATTCGCTCTCGTGACATTCCTTTCCCGTCAGATCTGCTTTGGATCGGCCAAATATGTCGCATCGTGTTCAGCTACACGTCCAATGTCGAGCTGGAACGCGCTGAATATTGTAACCGTAGCCTTGTTCGAAATGCCGAACCCATCCGATGCCAATGCAGTGGTGTTATTTTTTCAGCTCATCAACTCGGCTTGTGTAGATGTTCGTGTAAATGCTGCTCGAAGTAAGACGTATGAGGTAGGACGTATGTGAAAAGACATGGGTCAGCATTAAAAACTGTGGTCGCCGATACGACTATATATATACGTCGTTTATATGTACATATGTATGTCGACTACATATGTATGTATATATATATATATATACCAAGGGACGATTGTCGGCCCCGGGACGGATTACGTTCGGGAAGACTGAGCTTCGTTGGAGGAGGAGCAAGGTCAACAAGCAATGGCTTCGTCTTAATGGCTGAGACATGTGTGGGTGAACTGGACAGAGTTTTTAAGTCAGAACCACAGCCTACTTCCTCTATTGGCGATGACCTTGCCGTCGTGCCCTGGCGGCTCGCCCGGTTGCCCATGTTCGTGAAAATACTGGTGTAGCCTGCGATTTGTCAGGCGTGAGCAAAAGGGTGGAATAGGGCTTTCGTGCAGTCTGCATTGGCAGGTTAGGTGGGTTATTGCCTTGGCAGAATTGACGCATATTTGTGTATTTGTAGATGACAACCGGTCGCTCACTTTGATATCTTGTTGTGCACTTAGCTCCACACGCAGCAACCAGATGTACACTAGTGTCGTACTCAGTACCTATCCGGTGATCTTCAATCCGTTCGCGTTAATTGAAAGCTTGTTCAACTGCGTTGTTTGTGGATATACGGTGCGTTTTATCCCTCGCGCCCCCGTGGTCAGCATCCGAACGCACCCCCTGGAGGGGGGCAGATTCTGCCCTCCCTGTTTAACTTGTAGTGTGATGGGCCGACTTCGTTGCTTTTGGTGGCAAACGATAGAGCTCAACAAGATGAGCTAAAAAAGCTATCGATATTGATCTGAGTTTGCATATGACGTCACAGATCAATTGGAAGCTTAAGACGTGACCTATTTGTGAGGTTCGATTTCAGTCGCGTATCATGAGATTAATCGGCGCGGAGGCCGAATTTAGATGTCATCATGTTACTTACATCCTAAGATAGCCCAGAAAGGGATCCGTGAGTAAAGATGAGATCGAGGTCATGGCGGGTCAGGCGGTATTCTGAGGTCAAATATTGAATCTTCTCGGATACACATGCGGTGCATGTTTCTACACCCACATTTTACTACGAACCCGACAGAAGCAATAAAAAACCTCTCCAAACACATGGATTCATATGTCTCCGTGTTTTCTTCAGATAAAAAAAATTGTCGAACTTTTGCTTACAAGAGTTAAACAAGAGTTAAAACGTTAAAGGCTAGTGTGGCGGATGCTAGCTCGATAATGACCGCAAACTGTGTGGCGACGACGTGCTACACTTCTTACAATACTAAGACCATGACTGGACATGTGGTACACCATATCTCAGACATTTTGAAAGCATTTGATTTTACTTACTATAAATATTCACAATCTGAGTTTGAATCACATACATTGCTTTTTTACGAAGCAGTAAAAAAGTGTCGAAAAAAATGAAAAGTAACTATTTTAAGTTTACAAAGTTTGCGAATCACGTGGCGCAAAAAGCAAACTTTTGAGATGGTAGTATTCTTGCCGATTGAATTTGCTGTCAATCGGCGAAAACCGATTGTTAATATGTTTGTTCCTCGATTTTTGTTGATATTTTATGTGCACCAGGGGCATTGTTTTATGTACTTCTTGGGGGGTGGGGGGAGTGTTGGCTTCCCAAATAATTTCAAGTTTTACATGGGAACCTATGGAGTGTACCCCAATCCATTTGGGCCCACCCATTGCCTTCATGCATTGCCCCCCCCCCCAGTAATTTTCAGAAATGAACACCTGCGATTCACAACCTTCACTTCGCTCAAAAGTCGCGAATGGTGACGTCAATGTGACGTCACTCACGCCCGAACCATTGCGAGCAATAATGTAATTTTGCCACAAGTTGTAGAATTGGTGTACAAATAGGCACTGAAGGTTGCAAGTTGATGTCGCAGCGCATTTTCGAGTGAAAACAAATCGCTAGGGGGCAGAATATGGTGCAGATTCTGCCCTCCACCAGTGGAACGATTCAAGAAATCAACAATGATGCGATGGTGGTCCGAGGGCTGCTTTACTATCATCTTAAATACCATCACAACCCCTGTACTTTCTTACCCTGGAACCGCGTCTGCCATTTATATGCATATTTAAATGCGCAAAATGTGCAACATATATGTATGTTATGATCGAATGGTATTGGCTAGAAGCTAGTACTTATAAACATAACGTTTAAACATCTTCGAAAGCTCATCACATTGTAAAAATTGGCCTAGCATGTCCCTTGCAATCTCTCCCTGGAGCCGCATTTATTAACCATAAATGCATTATTTTTGGCATCATACGTGCAAAGAACTTTAGGAAAAGTCAGGAAGTTCTTGAGCTCTATCATAAGGCGATACGAAGTGGCGAGCAAAAAAAACCTGGAGGGGAGGATTCAGAAGCTCCCCCTTAAATAATGTGGTTAACAGTTGCAAAACAAGCTGCTTAGAACTGAAGCCGTGGGTTCATTTGAAATATTTGCTCGGGTCATGATGACCACATGCATGGTATCAGAAGAAGATGCTGATAGTAATGTGACTAATATATCCCTTTTGTTGTTGGTATTTGTGTGTGTGGTTGTTAGTTATTCTATCATCTCATTCACACTCTGGCTGAAACCACAGGAAAATATTTCCTGGATCCTTGGATGCAGATGTACTTGAAGAGGAAATGGGGGAAGTGGTGGACCCCTCCTACTTCAGACGAACTGACGGGGTCGAGGCGCATGCGTGGCGAAATTTGTTGCTTTTTTATATCGGAAAATCAAAGCGTAGTTTTCTGGAATCTGAAATAAAGATGCTGGATTCCAGCAGTTTTCATTTTTAATGGCGACAGGGAGCAGGACTGGCCGGATGTGTCCTCTACGGAAAATCCTTCATACGCCTCTGGCTGGGCTCCACCGATATTTTTCGAAAAGCTACAACTCTAATGTAAAAGAAGAAAATGACGAAGATTTGGATACATTTTCCGCATTCCCCATCGTCGTGTCGGGTCCGGGTAAGAATGGTAAGAACGGGTAAGTAGGGTAGAGCGGACAGCCGACTCGCTCAATGGTTAACGCACGACCGACACAGGGTATCGTAAACATTCCACTGTTGATCGCCGGGCGTGCAATCTGGAAGTCACGGGTGAGTCGAGCGTGTAAGTTGCCTTGGTCTGCAGCAGGCGTGCAGTCACAACAAACCGGGCAGGCATCGTGAGTGCACAGCTTGCAGTCGGATCGAGGGCTGAAGGAAATCGGAGTTCCCATTGCCAATCCATGCATACTTCTGTGCTTTCCACACGGAATTTCTGGAATTAAATTTCGTTGAAATTATAACTTCCTTAGTGCTATGGCAAGAAACTTTAAATATGCATCAATATTACACGACGACCTTCCCTCGATCAGCTGCACAGCAAATAGAGTCAAAAGAGTTTCTTTGCTATTTGTATATATTCGGGTACAACTCTTCCACGAACCAGCTACTAAGGTGTGGTGGTGGTGGATTGGAGTTTAGGGGCGCGTCGACTTCCAGGGTCATTTTGCGCCCATTACTACTAAGGTGTGTACCCACTAATCTGTGGCATGCTAATGATGCTCTCAAACTTACTTTCAATCACATTATTTCAGGGGATATTCATGATGATGCGACAATTTTCAGCATAGACGTCAATGTGTATCGCAACATTCCGATTTCTGAAGACATAGATGCCTTGCGTGAGAACCTGGAGGCTTGCATCCGGGACGTAGCTACTTTTAGCCTAGCAGTAGACGTGTGCACCCTACTTACACAGCGCCTGAACGACAGCGGTTTTTTTCCGTGACAGCTTCTGCCGGCAAACTCAGGGATTGACGATGGAAACCCGTGTGCACCGCCACGGGCTATCATTTTTGGATAGGCTGGATACAAATGTTTTGGACATCACAGAAAACCCCAAGTACCTATTCAGATATATTGACGACCACGCAGCATTGTGAACAAACCGAAAGCAGGCCCTAGTAGATTTCATAGAAAATCTGAACTCACTATATCCGAGCATCAAGTTCACTATGGAGCATTCCGGGGACAGCGCCGGCATGCCCTTCCTGGATACTTTGGTGACCGTTGAAAGGCCAACAGACGCAAGGTCAGTTACCATCCAGTCAAGTGGTCTATGTGGTATTGCAATGCATTATTACGATAGTTACTGGAGCACAGACACATCATAAAGTTACAGTCTTTTAGTCAAGCATGGCGTAAGCTTCAATGAACCACGTACATAACCTCCGCTTACCTCATGCCTGACAAACTCAGGTTACTATTAAGATTATTCCATTACTCAATGACATGTCATGCAGAATAAATTAGAGCCATCAACAACGTCAAAGGTATTGTTAAACCATGATTACACCAAACATGTCTGGTGCATGGAACCATCCGACCATTGGGGCAATGCAAAAAGCTGATGAGCACGTTCAAAAATTGAGGTGAGTACAATTTGCAGTTTCTTCCCATGTACACTACACAGTAACAACAGTTATTAAATGTTGGCCCAAGATATCAATCATTGTGCACTTTGTTACATGCACTTTGTGCACTTTGTGGTGGTGCACTTTGTCACATGCAGTATACCGAAACCAAAGTGGTAATCACCAAACTTACTCACCAAAATATCCAACCTTACAGTAAGTTCAGGGGCCATTTCCAAACCGATGGAGTGAAGCAAATATCATTCCCATATACGAAAGGGTGACAAAAAAGATCCAACAAACTATCATTCAGGCTCTTTGTTATCTTCACTCGGAAAAAAGCGCTAGAGAGATTAGTGTGTAGTGTGCTTTAGTTGCAATGTTATGGCATTTGGGTGATCAATGACAATTAGACATAAATTTATTGTAAATCAAAACTTTTCGGTATATTTACCGGAACCGAAAAGGGACTACAAAAGTTTTAATTTAAATATTAGTGTACGTCTCATTGACATCGATCACTCGTGTTTCTTTTTTAACATGTGGCTTCTGTATTACGTACCCAACATCACGGCTTCATATAAAGACGGTCATTCTTCGCAAACTTAATCACTTATCTTTCTTCTGCATGGGGGGGGGGGCGATGGCAGACGTAACGTGTCAGTCAGTCCCAATTTACAGATTATTCGACCGCCTTTCAAAGTGTATATCTCACTTTGCTCATCAGAAGACTAAAGCAATCCTACCATCTGCAAGACCTTGCTTTCAAATGGTTCGTCTCGCATCTGTCTGTCAGGACCCTGATAATCATCGTGAGCAGCAAGACCTCCAGCTGGAGACCAGTAGTTTACGTGGTCTCCAAACTCCATGTTTTTGACGACCTTCACCAAAATTTTCACTCTAATTGTTTCTTTCCGCAGATGCTGTAAAAAATGTCCCAAAAAAAATACTTTTCCTGCTGACGGCTTATTGCCGTACGCCGATCGTTTGGCAGCATGGTCCATCAACTGGGGATTAAATATAAATCATAACAAATGCAAACAGTTGACGATGACTCTCAAGCCTGTCTATATGATATACAAAACTAACAATACGAGTAGGTATGAAATTCAAAAAGTGTGCGAAATTCGTGATTTGGGTGTAAAACCGCACACAAAACTAACATTTGCAGCTCATGTCAATGGCATCACACGAGAAGCAATCAAGCAACCTCTGGGTATGCCTATACGATTATTTCAAGCTGGAACGAAACATCCCGAATTCAAGCGCAATGCTGTAATGGCTGCGTGCTTCGCCAATGTCCGTTCTGTTTTAAAATACGCCAGCGTCATTGGGACTGGCTCCGCTGCCACCCACTACAAGGGCTCCACTGCCATCTCCAACTGTGCGGGTCGATCGAGTACCTACAACACAAATTCCTGATATGGCTCCTATTTCGCACGCCATCCTCATACGCGTCAGGAGCGATGGTAATGCGAACATCTGGGATCTCCATCTAAAGAAAAAAAACTGGAAGGTTCTTGATAATATTCAAGAACTCTGAACTATGCGTTTGCGTAAAAGTGCCCCCGGATGCTCACTAGTGCATCCGCGAAGAATATGGTCACAATTTATGCGACTTTGTCTCCAAAAGATATTCAAGTCAGCTTACCTTCAGATGTACATTTCATTGTCGCTTACACTGATGAATTGCAAGTATTGTTACCTTGCTAATTGTCTGGCGAAACTATATTCTGCTACTCTCCGCCATTTAGTCGACGGGCTGCTGGCTGTGTGCCGACATCTCGGCAGCCGCGCTCCGCCCGCCGCCGGCGGACTGCCAGATCCGAAACCAGCCCGTGAACATTGATTGGCCACCAACGCCAAAGTTGCCGGCAGATTTTCACATTTGAAACGTTAGGCAATGTGCCTGGCATGATTTCCGCCACCACGACTGGCGTTGCCAGGCAGATAGGGGAGACCGGGTCTTGCTGATACACGGGTTGGTTGATACAACAGCATTTTCTCCAAAAGTATGAAGCCAGTTGCTTTGGCTACCACACATATTGCTTCTGGCATCCTTTTCTCACGGCAAAAACAAGCGCAAGGCCCGACCCGAGGCTGCAAAATGGTGACGATGTGGTACATTTTTGGAGGAAAAGTAAAATGTAAATGTCTGATTGACCCTTAACTTGTAATTTGTCGCCCACTTGATAACTTTTTGGGGACTGGTTATCATTACCATGTTCTCTCAGCTTCGCAACGGTGAAATGCTTTTGTCGTTTGCCGCTACACTGTATTCGCAATGTTGTATAACATGTTGCAGCCTGCACCAGAAAATCTGCGTGGTAAATTGTTGCATCATGCATCAATTTTATCAGCAAGTATCATCAGCCTGTATCAACGCTTTGTCGACTGGTAATGAAATAAAGCAACCACAGAATTACCTGTTTTTATTAAGATATTTGCTAAAGCTGTTTAAGATAATCTTATTCAATATTTATACAGGCATTTCTCACTAAACGGATAATACTGAACGAAGGAAAAAGTGCGGCTAAAGAATATATGTTTGCGCATTCCATAAATGGCATGAACCATGAGCTATGGTCAGCCAGGACTCAACCCAGTATTATTTATGTGAGCATGACATATGGACCTTTCAGATGGCGTTTACTTATGCCACCTGTAGATAATATATTTGATTTGATTTACATTTTATCGAGTTGCACCACTGGCAGTAACAACTTACCCCTATAGCGAGGTAAGTTGATGTGCCGGATGTTGCGCGATGTTTTGCTCTTTTGGGCACGGTCCTCTGTACGGGCTCGGCTGGGGACGATCATCTGTACGGGCTCGGCTGGGGACGATCCTCTGTACGGGCTCGGCTGGGGACGATCCTCTGTACGGGCTCGGCTGGGGACGATCCTCTGTACGGGCTCGGCTGGGGACGATCCTCTGTACGGGCTCGGCTGGGGACGATCCTCTGTACGGGCTCGGCTGGGGACGATCCTCTGTACGGGCTCGGCTGGGGACGATCCTCTGCACGGGCTCGGCTGGGGGCGGCTCCTTTGTGCAGAGTGAGCCAGGCACGGTCCTCTGCACCGGGTCGGCTGGGGACGGCTTCCTAATATCCGATAGGAGTGTGTCACCGAACCTGTCTTTCGCCACCAGTTTGTGGCCGCTGACACCAATAGAGTGGGGCAGGTGCCAAGTTGGCATCTGTCTGCGACCGGCACCTGACATCTGTCCGCGGCCGGCACCGTGTAGCCAGAGGTGCCACCACCAGAGGTCAGAGGTGGCCCACATACCTGCACCTGTCCGCGGCCGGCACCGTGTAGCCAGAGGTGCCACCACCAGAGGTCAGAGGTGACCCACATACCTGCACCTGTCCGCGGCCGGCACCGTGTAGCCAGAGGTGCCACCACCAGAGGTCAGAGGTGACCCACATACCTGCACCTGTCCGTGGCCGGCACCGTGCAGCCAGAGATTCCGCCAGAGGTTAGAGGTGACCCACATACTTCATGGCCGAAGCCAACACAGACCAACAGATTGCCCAACATCAAAGCTGGCAATAAATGCATGTAGCTACTCCGCTTTTCTTGGCGCCCCGTAATGAGAAGAAATAACTAATAAGGAATGTTGAACTCTTCATTCAATAGTACCTGGTTATCATCAAGCTGTCTTCATATCTAAATCACGTATAATTATTTATGACCGACTGGCATGAGACGCAAATTGCTTCCGCATTTTTCATTTCTGTGAAAATTATTTCATGTTCAATTGTGTTCGCTTCAGTATTACGTCAATATCATGTCGTTATTCAATACGTCCGACTCCACACACCCATGCAAGATTCCTATATATTACTCCGCCTCTCTCCAGTCAGATCTTTGCACTCCATCTAAGGGGGTCGCTCAAGACGACCTCTAACTGCCAAATCAAGTGTTGCACGAAAACGAACCGGTCTCGTCGGAAAGCCCTCGGAAATTAGGTCAATGATCGTATTGTTATATTTTCACAGAATTTTCCAAATAAAAATAGCGCTTTTTTATTTTTAAAAAGTTTCAAAAATAACTATATCGGCATCTTCGGGTAATTTAAGTCGTGCAATGCAATTTTGACACTACATAGGCCATGCAAGCTGGAAAAAAATCACAAAGCTAGGAGTGTTTGAATTGGTCTAGCCCACATTGTGCGCCTTAGCTTGGCCTGACCATCGATCAATTGACGGAGGTCAAACAAAATTGATAAGGAACTACTCCTAATGCTACTGCATGCACGCCAGGGTAACAATAAGGTTGGAAGAACATTTTTTTTCATGAAAATTGGCCAAAAATACGCCGTGACCTCAGGCCACTGACCTGATATTACACACAAGTTTCAAAGGTACGTTTTGTGGGCATTGCCAAATTGCACTCACGTAGCAAGTTTCACTTCAATATCTTTTCATTTGTGTGAGTTCTCGATCCCTGACACCCTGATATGAAGATTGGTATCAAATGAAAAATCTCGTTCGCATTCCAGAACATTATTTACGTGAAATTTCTCACATGGACATCATGTGCATGATCCTCCAAATGTCAACACAGCACTATTCGAGGCAGTGGCATGCACTGCAGCTACCGACGCCACGTACACAGTGGTCGACACACACAAGCGTATCACACGCCCGTACTCTCTTTCCATCCAGCGGCACAAAGCGATGAAATCTCTTGGCTCTTCGCGAGACGCGCTTCATGAAAACGACCGGCAAGTGTATCGGCCACACTACAATTTTCGGACGCTAAGACAAAAGAAGCTTAAAAAGAGCTTAATAATAAAAACGTGCTGAGGCACGACTCACAGTATACAGATAATGCTGAAGGGGCTACGATTTACCCATCTGCTGGCTGGTGAACGCTGGCGTGGTACACGGCCCAGTATAGCCTGTCCCCGGCTGGTGCTGAGGGTGCGCCTGGCTGGTGAACGCTGGCGCGGTACACGGCCCAGTATAACCTGTCCCCGGCTGGTGCTGAGGGTGCGGTGCGGTGTGAAAGGGCAGTGCGAACTATTTGACGTGTTAATTAAGAGTAGAGCTTGTGTGTCGGCGCTGTTCCGAGCATGGGTGAAACCACGGTTTCGAAATTGGGGGGACAAACTAGGGACGCGGTAAGCTTGGACAGGATAGAGGGCCTCCCCCTCCCCCAAAAAATCCTCGGATATCAGCCACTTCATTTTCAATGTCTGGTTTTCAGATTTTCCATCGTTAAAAATGATATTTTGGGGACAAAATGTTTCGTCAAAATTAACAAGTTTCACTCCTTATCACCATGAACATCTAACTTTATGTCGTATGTGCTGGGCTCGATTTCACAAGCACCATAGAACAATGTTGTAAGTACGTTAAACGTTGCCCTCTTGTAGCAGGAAAAACAGACAATATTGGACGATGGTTTTATTGTATTAAATATGGACATACAATAACCTTTTCCAAGCTTTCCTGTTTACGGGGACACATTTCGATACAATGACAACCAGGGCGGATAAAGGTTGTGGCACTGAGGGCATGTAGACTCCCACATGGAAGGTGGCGTCCCTCCGGCCGGGAAAAGGCGCCCCTCTGAAAAGGTTCCAGTGTGTACCTGCTCCCATTTTTCAGCCAGAGTCCTTCGGGAAGGACCGAGTGCAGCCCGCCCCCTACAATTTTCAGCCCGAGGCGCCCCTCCAGGTGTTTTCATAGTGACGCCGCTCCAAAGAAATGGCGCCCCTCCAGACAAGTGCCCCCATGACAATTTCTGGATCCACCCCTGATTACAACATTGTTCTCTCGTGGTTATGAACTCTGGCTGGTTATAAAATCATGCGCATCCACGTGTGGCTTCTCTTGTAACTTTGACAACTTCTGTTGAACCATTTAGAGGAAAGCGGACAATTTGAGAAAAAAAAGTATATTTTAGCGCCGTCCGAGCAAGTTCTGACGAATTTCTTGGGGGAGCTCCTAGTCATATAGAATATGAGTGCCTGCTATCACAACGGCTGCAAACAAAAATAGAGTTGATCCTCCTATTCCTATTGCACCCAATATTGTATTGTGTACCTATTGTACACACACCGGACCTTCGACACCTTCGACATTATCATTCAGATACCGTACGGCAAGCCACGTGGAATGACACCCACATAATGCAAATTGGAGCCATAGCGACAAAACGCGAGTACTTTGAAGAAAAAAATTACAACTAACCTGTGACCTAGAGGATTGGCCTGACATGTCCCCGGTTGAAATATTGCTCGAGGGTTGCCCATGGGCTATCTCTTGATACCAAACATGGGTAACTTTTGGAGAAAACGAAGAAAAGCGAAGCGACCGAAGAAATTAGCTCGATCTTTGACTTTGCAAATTAATGTGATTTCTGAACGGTTTCCTGGAGTGCCTCACGGCCCGTCGAATGACACCCACTTGATGAAAATTGAAGACATAGCGACGAGGCGGAAGGACTTCGAGCAATTTAAGGTAACCTTCGATCTTGTGGTTTGACATTGACATGTCCCGGTTTGAAATATTACTCGAGGTTCACCACGGACGTGGGTAGGTTAGGGTGAAGGAAAACGTGCGAGGCGACCGAAGAAATCGGTTTGACCTTTGACCTTTGAGATTAGTTCAATTTCGTAACATTATAATACGGCACAAGCCACGTCGAATGACACCCACTTGGTGCAAATTAAACCCATAGCGACAAATCGCGAGGACTTTGGAAAAAAAATCGAACTAGCCTTTGACCTTGAAGTTTAACCGCGACATATCCCGGTTTCAAAGTGTTACTCGAGGGTTCACCATGGGCTATCGCTTGATAGTGGATTTGGGTAGGCTTGGGCGAAAAAAAAAGATGCGGGGCGACCGAAGAAATCAGCTTGAATTTTGACCCGTGGAGATTAATTCGAATTATCAACTTTCTGATATTGCACAACAAGCGACGTCAAATGACATCCATTTTCTGCAAATTGAAGCCATAGCGACGAAACGCGAGGTCGTCGAGGAACTCAATCAAAACTTTGACCTTGACATGTCCCGGTTTGAAATGTTACTCGAATGCTAACCACTGGCTATCGCTTGATACCAGTTTTGGATAGGCTTGAGCGAAAACGAAAAAAAATTGAGGCGACCGGAGGATCAGCTTGGCCTTTGCCCTTGACAAATAATTGGATTGCTTAGCTTTCTAATACCGCATAGCAAGCCACGTCGAATAACGCCCATGTGATGGAAATTGAAGCGATAGCAACCAAACCTCGTGTTCGGTCGATATCGCTTCAATATCGTCATCTAATAAAAAAGCTACCCTCTGATCATGCAGTTTGACCTTGACATGTACCGGTTTGAAATGCTACACGATGGTTCACCACAGGCTATCGCTTGATACCAAATTTGGACAGGTTTGGGTGAAAACGACACAAATTGGAGGCGACCAGCTTCTTCAAACTGGTTTGCGTTGGACCTTGACCGCTAAAGTGGTCATGTGAGACCTACCTGTGTATAATATAACGAAGAATGGCTCTTAGATGCTCCTGGGTTTTAGACATTGTGTATAAATAAAATATATATACGACCTTCAATATACCAGGAGGTGCTGAGTTGACATCAAAAGTAACGATAAGAGTTGTACTTTATTGCTCAACGTTTCGGCCAGGGGGCATCGTCAGGAGTGATTAGAAAAGCTCAAGTTTAAACAATTGAAATAATCACGCGGGATAAAAAGCGTGCAAAAAGACACGTGAAATGCAGAAAAGCCTCGTCAGTGGTGCAGACACTCACAGAAACTCCAAACCAGAAACAAACTATGTCAAGAAGGAATCCTCTGAGGAAGCCCGAGCCGATGGTCCATATAGATATCGATGCATACACTCACGCACATATATAGACATATATCCAATATAACGCGTAATACATACTATATATAATTTATGTTTATGTAATTTTATGTGATATACCAAGACGTCGTTTGCGTGTTTAGTTGCGGCCGTAGATTACGTATATGTAGAGATTCGAGGACCTTCAGATCAGCGTTATCCCTGGCTGTTGCTAGAATTTCTACTTTGAAGTTTGTGTTAGTGTCGCTGTGTTCCATGTTAGAATGTTTGTCGATCATGTGTTCGCCTAAAGGAGTGTATGCTCTCCGAAGTCTGGCATCTCCCAAGTGCTCATTGTACCTATCCCTGATGCTACGTTTGGTTTCACCGATATAAAATGTTCCAAGACAGCGATTGCACGTTATTTTGTAAACTACGTTTTTGTGTACATCTACCTTTGAGCCCGTTGATACAGGTGTGGCACGTTCTCCTACCAGCAGGGCATGGCGGCATTTCCAGGGCTGAGCGGACCAGGTAAGATTTCAGCGTAGGTCCGCTAGTCCAGGCTACCCTAACATGGTTTAGATGAGACGAACGGATGGCTGCGTTTACCTGTCGACATAGTTGGTCATCGACAAAAGGAAGTCTCATGTAAACATAGTTGGGATTGCTACCCGCTCGATGCCGACGTTGCCCACCTATCCTCCTACTGTTGTGAGGGTGAACAGCACGAGCGGCGGAGTGTACCCGATGTGCTGGGTATCCGTTTTCCAGGAAAAGAGTCATCTTCGCAAGGCTCCGTTCGCATGAAATAGTATCGGAGGAGACTCGTGCTGCTCTCCTCATTTGGGATGTTAGAACGGCCTTTTTAGTGGCCATCGGGTGGGCCGAATCATAGTGCAAGATGATGGGGGCTGCCATTGGTTTGAAGTACAGCTCGGCGGTGTAGCTCCCATCAGCCTGAACTACAAACAACGTATCAAGGAAAGGAATCGAACTGCTATGACCAGTGTGTTCTAAGGTAAACTTGATGCTGGAATGTTGTTGGTTAA
The DNA here is from genome assembly GCA_034440615.1 of Ashinkailepas kermadecensis. Classification (NCBI taxonomy): domain Eukaryota; kingdom Metazoa; phylum Arthropoda; class Thecostraca; family Neolepadidae; genus Ashinkailepas; species Ashinkailepas kermadecensis. The sequence goes on from JAOTOM010004448.1 coordinate 145,784, forward strand.
TTTCTGCAAAGAAGTCTAGCAGAGAGGCCAAGCCATGTGTCCAAACACCAAAAATATCGTCTATATACCTCATGTAGAGAGCTGGTTTCAAATCATACCAGGCTAAGAAAATCGACTCAAGGCGGTGCATAAAAGCAATCGCTAAAGGAGGTGCACATCGGTTACCCATAGCCACTCCTTTTGTCTGCTTGTACATGGAGCTACCGAAACGTATGAGGTTATTGCTGAAAATATGTGTTAGTAATTTTACACAGTCCTGTACCCCAATCCCGAAAAGACAAACATCATCCAGATTGTCCTCGATTAGACGAATCACAGCATCTATTCCCTCCTTTATCGGAATGCTGCCATATAAATTTTTCACGTCCATGGTGAAAACAATACTGCCTTCCGGAAGTTTTGTAGGAAACGTTTCTTTCACCCTCTGCAGGTACGACTCCGAATTTGTCAGATGGGCGGGAACCAACGCTAGTATCTGGACGAGAATCTTACTCAAGAACCAAGAACCAAGATAACTTGTCTAGGGGGTCATCACTCGCCGACACTATAGGGCGCAGTGGAACCTCTAGTTTGTGGTTTTTGGGGAGCCCGTATAATTCCGCTGTGCGGCTGGAATGAGGAAGGAGAGATAACACTGTGTCTTTATGTAACTTCCCTGATAAAGTTTCCTTGATGATAGTACATGTTTCGATTTCGAGACGTTTGGTAGGGTTTGGTTGGGAAGGAATGCTCTGATAATCGTCCGTTATTTTCCTGGCCTTTTCAATGTAATCCGTTTTGTTTAGCACGACGAATCCTTTGCATTTATCTGACGGCTTTACTATTACATTATCGTTGTTTTTCATTTCCCGAAGTACTTCCCTCTGTTTCGCATAATTATCCGACATTTTGTTCGATGCTTTGTTGTGATATTTATATGCTTTTAGCACTTTTGTTTTTAAAAACAAGTGCTTTTAGCACTTTTGTTTTTATGTTAACTCAGCACCTCCTGGTATATTGAAGGTCGTATATATATTTTATTTATACACAATACCTACCTATGTAGTTGCTTCCAGCGTGTTCAGTACAAGCAGAAGCATGTGTGGTAATGGATTCGAACGATCATAAACTCGTCGCTGAATGCCAATACCAATACAAATTCGCCTCTGGCGAACTCGTCGCTGAATACGAATTCGAATACGACGTTAACTTGAAATACGTGCTTAAGGCTGCCCATGACTCCCCTCCATGCTCTTGTAGATACCCAAGGACACCCAGAGTCACTTTGTTCATGTTCAAGAGATATCGATTTATGCGCATGGGAATGCAACCTAAGACGTATGAAGCCTTGCGATAATGCAAATTTGTTGCCTCGCAAAGCACAATTTTCCACCTAAGCGAAAACTTCACAAGATGGTCAAGGTTCATGTTATTCAAGAATGTCCTGGAAGCAGAAGTTTCTAACGTTTGCTGATTTGCCACCCGGAGATCTTGTGACGACAGGTAGCCTGTGAAGCCATTTCTTTGATTGGCTAGATCGGCTTCGAGTATTTTTGATGATTCTCTTGGAGATATATTTTCACTTTATAAACGATCAAGTAGAATTTTGCGGCGATCATACTCAGGCAGCTGAGGCTTGGGGGGGGGGGCACGAAAGAAATTGAGGGACACAAATCGCCACTTTTCAGATTTTTTTTCGGGGGGCGGACATGTTTCCCCCCCAGTGGTTACACCCATGGCTCCCAGTGTGGATGATGATGCGAGTGTTCTGGCGTGTGATGCTGAATATGTGGGGGTGCCGAGTATGGGTCGCAGAGAGCGTTCGAATGTAAACGAGGACTCGTGTGTGACGGTGTGGTGTGGTTCGGTGTAGGTGCCTCCCATACACCGCGTGATGTGTGGGCGCCAGATGTCATTGTGGGTACCATAGCAGCAATTGTGGGGTATGTCCCGCCCCGCCTGCAAAGTGACTGACAGGAAACCCGGATCCGCTACACCCTTGGACTAGGCTTTCGCCAGGAATCGCAATGATCAAAGGCAGTGGGGCCTCTTGAATGACCTCTTAGATGACGATCCCACTGTCCCTGGAGGATACCTATTAGCTATCCTCCGGGGGGGGGGGGAGTAAAGGTTATATGGGAGACAGAATGTGGTTGTTGGGAATTTGGCGGTGCGGATTCTCCTTCCAGAGTTGGGACAGAAGTACGGGTTGGACGGCGAAACTGACCTCGAGTAGTCCGTGCGACAACAGCCACCCTTCCTCTAGGGTGATCTGGAGCTCTTCTTGTCCGCTGGCGTAGCTCTTCTGCGCCCGTTGCCCCGTTCGATCGCTCTTTCCAGGAGCCTCCCAACAGAAGATTCTCCTGTGTCGCCTCTTGATGCCCTCTCAGACTTCAGCTTCATTATCATCAATATTGAAGCATCAAATCGCATTTGTTTCTCGACCAGGGTCCTAAAACTACGGCGAAGACAGGTGACTGACTGTACCTCGACATTGACCTATATGACCTCACCTTGACGGTGAACCAAAACATATAGTCAAAAGTGATTGAAATAACTATAAACTGTCAAAGATGTAACTACATCATCCCGTTTAACATATCTCTCAATCTTGTTCAGAACAAACGTTGGATGGGAGAGGGGGGTCGGCTTCACTCCTCCCCAAACACTGCGAGAAGTAAGATATTCTCCCGCACTGTGAGTGTTAAGTACCTCCAGACGATTGAATATCACAAGTATACCATTAAGAAGGCGATCGGCTGGTGCTTTGATGACATTATATACGCTCACACGGATATATTGACACTCCTCACATTCCATGAACAGGTATTCTGCAACGCACAACCTACAGCACGGACAACAGCAAAGTGCAAACATTATTGAAGTAAAAATATCACTTTTTCAAGTAAACGAGGTCCATAATCGTCTTCGTATGCCCGAGCTGCCTTCCCAGAGTCGTCTGATGTGTTGAATACAGGGATAAAATATCATCTTGGTATCCATGGTCAGCACCACTTTCGCAGAACTCGCTAAGGATCATGACAGCCATCGGCAATCAGGGTGTTTCGGGACAAATAGACCGGACCTCTGCCTATAGTAACACATTATACTATGTGAGAACAGGCATTCTCAAGGTCCACCGCTAGATCGTGATGAGCAGCTTGCCTCCGAACTATACCACGCAGATGAATAGAAACATGGACAGCTTGTCTCCGAACTATGAGAGGCAGATGCATGCGGTGCCAGTAACTTTAATTAATGCTCGGTATCCGCACGTCGGTGATCAGTTGCGCGTGAATATATCACAGAGACATATCACATTACATGTCCCAGGTCTCGTTGCGTGACAGCTGCTGCTGTCAATGCCGATAATGTTGTGCTATACTTGGCCCGACCCGTCCCATGCCGACAATGGGGCATGGCGTCAAGACAGGATATCCAAACAGGGTACCAGAAGCAAACGCCGGACAGAGTACCAGAACGATGCAATCATGGATGCATGAGGGATCTTCCTGCCGTTTTACACGCAAGCACCAGCCGCACGTAGAATTTGAAGTGCCAGCCGGTGGAAATGTATCAGATTATTATCGCTGCGACTGTAGCTACCATGAGTGGCGGTTCCGTTGTTCTGACGGCAGCTGTGTTAACACGGTAGAAGTTCTGTTATGCTGTCAGCTGGTTTTCCACTGTGGCTGCCGTGGGTTGCTATAGCAGCTGCCAATGGTTGCTGTCGTAGCCGGTGTACGCGAGAACAGATCAACATAGCACAGGTCTCACGTTTGGATAAGTCTCGTCCCGGAATGCTGTCGATGCCAGCGTTTCCGTCATTTTTCGTTAGGGTGGATACACTGATGGTTTTTACATAACCACAAATGTTTTGAAAATTGCATCACTGTCGGCGAAAACCACTGTGACATAGGTGAGGGTGAGTAAGGCTCGGGAGGACTGGATGGTTCGGGCAGAACGAATTTGTTCCACGTTTCTGCATATGGAACTGTCAGAGGCAGCATGCATGAGTCAGACTGGTTAACTGGGCGGCCATTACATGTCTCATTGTTTCCGCATTTGGCACGCCGCGCGAGAGAGGTGGTCGCTTTTCGCTTTGTTTTTGCATTTCCCACTTATTTGTTGACTCTCAAAGCGAATTGGTTTCTTCCTACTTCATCAGCATAAGGCGCTGGCCGAGCGAGAGCAAGTCCTAAAGACTCAATGAAGTTGAATTCCCGTGTGCATCAGGCATAAGCATATTGAGTGTCTATATAGACACGAACCTTCAAGCACATATGCAGAGCTAATGTGATCTTAGTGCTAATGTGATACACTCACCAAACAGCATCACCAAATGCAGAGCTAGGGATCGTCATCCCTCCCTGGGACTGAACTCGAGGGATCGTCATCCCTCCCTGGGACTGAACTCGAGGGATCGTCATCCCTCCCTGGGACTGAACTCGAGACGCCGGCATACAGGCCAAACACCTAGTGTGACCATACAAGTGTGCATGCAAGCGCAATGTGTGTGTGTGTGTGTGTGTGTGTGTGTGTGTGTGTGTGTGTGTGTGTGTGTGTGTGCGTGTGTGTGGTTGGTTGGTTGGTTATTAGGGTTTTAGAGCGCATCAACTGCATTGGTTATACAGCGCCCATTGCATGTGTGTGGTGCGTGTGTGTGTGTGTGTGTGTGTGTGTGTGTTGTGTGTGTGTGTTTCGTGCCTTCTGTGACCCAACAATGGTGAGATACTGAATGTGATTACCCACAGCCCACCAATATTTTGATATTTATATACACGCGCTCAAGTGTGTTTCGTCTGAACGTCTTTCGCCAGCCTGTAGTAAGCGGCCAATCTTGTGTCACGTGTCAATCTCTGAATTTAAAACGCTCCGTTTCATATACTTTGTGGGCATCTTACATGGCACCCGGATGAAGATGTTCAGCCGAAACGTTGGTGATTTCTTGCAGTGGATCATCTGCCATATCACTTTTAATCTTCGCTGTCCATCACGATCTAGTGGTGGGCCGTGAGAACGTCTGTTCAGCTTCAAGCTCGAGCTCAGAGTTCAGAGCCCGAGCTCGGTGCATGTGGTGTAGGTGTAGTTGTTTAGGTCAGTCGGAGGTGATCTAAGGCAGCTCGGCGTCTGTGGTGTAGGTGCAGCTGCGTCAGCCAGATGGGGTGTAGAGGAGCTCGGCGTCTGTGGTGTAGGTGCAGCTGCGTCAGCCAGATGGGGTGTAGAGGAGCTCGGCGTCTGTGGTGTAGGTGCAGCTGCGTCAGCCAGATGGGGTGTAGAGGAGCTCGGCGTCTGTGGTGTAGATGCGGCTGCGTCAAACAGATGTGGTGTAGGTGTAGCTGCGTCAGCCAGGTGTGGTGTAGAGGAGCTCGGTGAGTAGGCCGCGGCACTTGCCCATGTCGGCGAACGAGATATCTCGGCCCTTCTCAACAGCGGCCTGCAGGAAGTAGAAGCGCATGTGTCCGTCATCGCTGCGTGCCCGGCTCGGGCCACTCTGTCCGCCCCAGATGTTGAAGTCATCGGCCATGTACTTCCATCGATCCACCTTCACAGTGACCTTGTAGCAGCAGCCGCCCTCAATTCGTGCCGGTTCATGGAACAGCACGCGTATGTCAGCCGACTGTGCGCCGACATTGTCGCCATCCACACGATGGTACTGCGAGAACATGTCCGTCCACTGCACCCGCTCGAATGGGCCCTGCACGCGCACGGTCAGACCCAGCTCCAGCTCGCTGAAGACGTAGCCCACGTGTACCCCGACCAGGACCAAGTCCTTGTCGGCGCGGAAGCGCAGCTCGTGCAGAGCTCCCATGTCGTCGAGGCCCAGCTTAAAGCCGGCCCTATAGCGCAGACAGCGGCCGTAGGTGACGGAGGAGCGCCGGCGCGACTTCATCAGCATCCTGCAGGCTGACCGGCTGTCGCTGAGATCGATGTTGCGCGGGATTTCGATGCCTCTGGTCATGAAGAAACTGACCAACTCCTGCGGCCCCACCAATCCCGACGGCAGGACCGTCTTGATGAAGTCCGCCTCGTCAATACGGTCCATCTTGACAAAGGGCAGGAGGTCGGCAACCACGTCCCGCAGCGACGGCGGCGCCATTTCGCTCCTCTGCTGCTTCTTCAGCTGGTGCTCACCCCATCGCTTCACGGCGAGGAACACCACCAGTTCGTCACCGACGTCGAACGCCTCCCGGTCGAGGATGGTGGCGACCAACTCTTTGTCAAGGCTGCTAAAGTCTGCGCAGGAGATTATGCGGGGAGCGTATTGGTCCACGTAGTTCCAGCACATCTGGGTCATCACATCGTCTTCTACCTCGCGCGAGAACTCCAGGAAGAAGAACAGGTTCCCACAGGTGAGAGGGGTGAACCGATAGCTCTCCACAGCGGCAAACACGAACTTTGATATGTAACGCACCAGGTCACCACATTGGAACGCCCGCGCGATGTGGAAGATGTCGCGCGTCTTCTCCACGGAAGTCATGGTGCACTCTCCCGTGTACAGAAACCTGCCAACCGAGGCGGGTTAACTGTGACGGCATGTTGTGCGATATCCTCTTGCCTAATATTAATGTGAACACTAGATATAGATAAAGGAAGACACAAATACAAGCATGCACACACACACACACGCACACACGCACGCACGCACTCACACACACACATATACACACACATATATATATAAAGATATTGATATATATATATTATATATATATATATATATATATATATATATATATATGCATACATACATTTACATACAACTATAGCATGGTATGAACAATACTCACACACATAAAAATATTGTGATTAGGCGGATAACAGCACTATTTTAGTACTTTTGAAAGCAATGACTATTTCGAGAAGGTTCGTCGTGTGCTTTTTGATGGAAGCAAGTTAAAGCAAATAATCTGAGATTCAAGTGCTTTACACAAAAAAACACGTGCTAAGAATTATAGTGTAATTATCTGGCTTAGTTTTAATTGTCTGCTCCACTCTGCTCCACCCTGCTGCTCTGCTCCACCCATAAAATATGGTGCTTAAGGCGGAGGACATTCAACCTTACACGTACTACCGATACAGCGACATTTTCTTCCACAAAGACAGTCACGACAATCTCGAATCTTTCCGTCCGACTGATTCACATCTCAGGACTGAACTTCACAGTAGAGCACCGTATCAACAATAAGGTCCCGTTCCTTGAACTCTTGATTGATGCGTCTGAAGGGAGACTTTGTGACTGAGCAGGTGGCCTCCAAGCTGAAGACCTGCTCAACCACCAACCTGCATGCCTCCTGCTGGTGCGAACACTGGAAAACCATATTTTATGCACGACCGGCTGGGGATCTGCATCAGTCAGATAAAACTAGTTAGAAATTCGGACCTGCTTACGCATGTGGCAGAATTTCTCGAGTGATCGTACCAACAGAAAGCGCGCAGTGTGACTATCGAGCCTGTGTCTGCAGGAAGCATCATAAACTAGTGGCCTACCATTATTCAATGCATACGAGACATCAGTATTTACGGCGTGGGTAAAACTGCCCACATATATGTCGTAAAACCTTATGAAGCTCAGGGATTTTTTTTTGCTTAGTTCGAATTCTTGCTGGGGTGGCTTTATGAACTAGGGTTATGTTGCTAAGCAGAGCTTGTTGCGTGGACCCTGGCCCAACCACCAATCCACGAATTCCAGTTCAACGGCAGAATTTTGACCGGGAGTTTAACGTGCCGTCAATGCACCGACACGGCCGTCCCGGTAGCTCGTCCCCGGCCTTATCGGGCCAGTTGCCAGAGCTGACCCTCTCAGCCGAATGCGAGCGCGCGAAGCGACTCGAACCCAGTCTTGCCAGGACAGGTGAGACCAGTGCGGGCCAGCGCTCTAACCAACTGAGCTACCGGGGCGGCTCAGTTGGTTTCAATTGGGGGATTCAAAGATAACTTAGGTTGGGTGAGAAGGGATTTTGTGGGAGGGAAAAAATATATTTCGTCTAAAAGTTTTGATATTACACAGCTTTGTGAAATTGATGGATGAAATGGGTCATATGAAAAAGCGGAAAATCGCGCGTGGCTCCACAGCACAATATCTATCATAGTATTACACTCACTCGATCATCAGCTTGAAGGAGCTGGGGTTCCAGTTGCGCACGATCACCGGCCGATCATTGAGATCGTTGTACAGGATCTGCTGTAGGACGGGACTGGCCATCGCCAGCACGAGTCGGTGCGCCTGCACCACTAGGTCGGGTCCGGCTGACTCAGAATTCGACTCGGATTCCGAGTCGGAGTCGGTGTCGCTGAGTGAGGTCGAGGGCGAGCGGTGCTGCTGGCCGTTGGTTGCGGTGGCGGTCGGCTCAGCACGTCCAGCTGGCACAGCCTCCGAGCAGGTGAGCTGGCGAACAGTCTGTGGAACAGAGGCTCACTAGGCTGGCGCACAGTCTATAGAACAGAGGTTCACCGGCCTAGCGGATCCGGAGGAACAGAGGCTCACCGGGCTGATACACAGTCTGTGGGACAGAGACGGAGCCTGAGGGGCTCGAGGGCCTGAGGAAAGGAGGCTCACCGTGCTGGTGCATGATCTGTGAAACAGAACAAATCAGAAAGGTGGAGTATGCAGAACAGGGACTGATGGTCGTCGTGCTGACCAGGTAATGTCTCCGTATCGTCTCTCCATACTGACGCTGTGCTGCCTCAATGCTTCCTCAGCATTGTTCGGTACTCCATGTGCGCTGTTTCCGTGTTATCTGCATATGGTATATTCGGATGGTCTCTCCCTAATGTATGTCTGCCAGATGTATCTTAGTACTGCTCTCGTGCTACTCCCATACTCTCTCCAGAACCTCTCCGAATCGTCCCCATACTACCTCCATACTATATCATACTGTCTCCATACCGTCTCCAAACCATCTCCATACTATGTTCATGCTGTTTTTTCATCACATCAACTCCTGCTTCGGATGCCGTAGCCTATCATATTTGGTTGCACGTACCATTGCAGATTCCGTTTATGCTGGGCTTTCCTATGGCCATTTGCCCAGGATTCAGGAAAACAGGTTCAGGTATGCCTCAGGACGCATATATAAATGTCATCAGTCATCATAAGTTTGGTTGAGTGCGGATAATATTGCCATCCTCTTCAGTGATGTTTTGTGCAAATAAGCCACCAACATATCTTAATAGGGTAAGTACCTGTCTCCATGCCAGCGTGGCTTTGTCCCCATCTGTCTCCATCCCATCATGGCTTCGTCACCACCTTTCTTTATCCCAGCATGGCTTCGTCCCCACCTGTCTCCATGCCAGCGTGGCTTTGTCCCCATCTGTCTCCATCCCATCATGGCTTCGTCGCCACCTGTCTCCATCCCATCATAGCTTTGTCCCCACCTGTCTCCATCCCATCATAGCTTAGTCCCCACCTGTCTCCATCCCAGCATGGCTTCGTCCCCACCTGTCTCCACCCCAGCATGGCTTCATCCCCACCTGTCTCCACCCCAGCATGGCTTCGTTCCCATCTGTCTCCATCCCAGCATGGCTTCGTCCCCACCTGTCTTTATCCCAGCATGGCTTCGTCCTCACTTGTCTCCATCCCAGCATGGCTGCGTCCCCACCTGCCTCTATCCCAGCATGGCTTCGTTCCCATCTGTCTCCACCCCAGCATGGCTTCGTCCCCACCTGTATCCATCCCAGCATGGCTTCGTTCCCATCTGTCTCCACCCCAGCATGGCTTCGTCCCCACCTGTCTCCACTCCAGCATGGCTGCATCCCGCATCGTTCTGTGTCACCAACCTAGCCATCATATTTATTGCATGAATGTGGAGCAATCTCCGACCATGGGTGGGGAGATTGCTCTTCGAGAGATTCTCGGAGATTGCAATCTCCGAGGGTGTTCAGGTGGGTGCGGTGTACAAGGACTTTTCTAGCGCATTTCAAAGTGTAGACCATCGTCCTCTCCTGAAGCTGTAGTGCATGTATGGTAGTGGTGGGCTAGCGCTGAACTTGCTGAAGTCGTACCTGGGGAGCACTGATTGATTCTCAATGGGAACGTCTCTGATTGGGTACCTGTTGCGTCGGGTATGGTGTCGGAAGGTGGATTGATCTCTCTGCTGTTGTCTCTCTTTGTGGATGACCGACCATCTGTAGGCAAAGCTTGCTGCTAAAGTCTTGCTGACGACATCAACGTTTTTAGCAATGTTTTAAAAAAATCAAAACGATACTCGCACATTACAGGGAGACGTTGACACAGTAAAACACGCTGGACGGCCGACCGGAAACAAGCTAAATGCTTCCAGATGGAAATCATGTTAAATCATTGTCAAGAGGAACATTCCTTCTTCATAAAAAATGAACGGCACTACTGTCGAAAACGTCAGTACAATGCAGGGCTTAGGAATCATCCTGGATCAAAACCTCAATTATTCAGATCAAATTCATGCCATGGTGTCGAATGGTACTGTAAGGAGGCTTACATTCTTCAGGCACGAAGCTTTCAATATTTTCCCATCCGACCAGACCGCAAGACGCCCGGCCAGATCCCGGCCACCTTCTCCCTCCCCTCTCGTATTGCCTTGAAGCACAACCGACCCTCAGTACGTGTCGCGATCAAAGGCGGCATGGAAAAAACATCAGCCTCGCGCCTGGGCCAAAACAACAGAAGGGTCCCGGCCAGCTGTGAGATCGGTGACCCCGGTGAAAACTCTCAGTGGAAATTTCCAGACCTACAGACCGTCCTGACAGCCCCAGGCGGCTTCACCATACACACGGCCTAAGGGGAAGAAAAAATAACTCCCACCAATCAAGAGGAAGAACCCAGTCAGAAGCCCTGGGAGTGGCCAGTGGATAGATGAGGCGGGGCTACAGCAAAACGAAGAAAACTGGAGACAGACAGAAAACGCGCTCTCGACCCTCTCTTTCGGACTCTATCTCGCTCGGAGACACTCACTAGGACAGTCTCTCACTCACGGACGGAGCTCAGGCAGAGTCGAGACAACCGAAGTGGCCAGCCGACCAGCAAAAATGTGAGTGTCATCGGTCTGCCATGCCTTCTTCCTTCTTCCAAACCGGCCTATTTTCTATCGCAGCTATTTCCTCCTCAACCTCATTCACTTTACTGAAAGGAGCGACCTGTTTTATGGGAGGGACCAAATAGGATAAATTCAGGGTGGGGAGGGAGTGTGTCGCGTGCAAGGAAGGAGATGTGGGAGATGCCGAGTAGTGTTTGTGTAAGGAGTGCGTGGGTGTAATGAGATGCGATGTATATAAATGTAAATATATTATATTAATTATAGAAATTATGTGGCAGCAGTCGGCAGTGCTGGACAGGAACAGCAGCGGAGCAGGATCGGATAACGTAAAACATGGAGTACAGCACAATTGTGCTTGCAACAATTTCTGTCTTCCTCTCCCCGTCCAAATACTAACATTGTAGCTACCCTGCCTGCCGTGGTGCAACCTATTCTTTACAGTCCAAACTTTACCTGAACTCAAGGGATACCCTTCAGCTTTGCGTTCGGGGTGTAACTATTTCGGCACAAATAACGTTTAGGTCAAATTCCGATGGGGCGAGTACCGACAGCAGTCAGTGATCACTCCGTGGGGATTAACGCAACTCGATGACGTGAGGGTACGACCCTCCCATACTATCGGTAGCATAGTAAATACCTCAGCGATCAGGTGGACGGAGGGGAAGATACTTAACGTCCATAACTGAATGGCATCGGGGGCTGAGGGGTGTGCGCCACGCTTTTCGCTCTGACCGGGTCACCAACAGCCGACAAGTAGGCGTAGATAGTACCGTGTATACTTTCCGACACAAGGGATGATGCTCACATGATGTTTGATATTTGCCTAAGAAGTAACAATGCTATAGGAAGTAAATTTAAAAGCGAGGCAGCCGACCTGCGAGCCGTCCTCCTATGGACTGAACGTTCCCGGGTAATGGTAATGAGTGTTTAAGCCAGTTTAAATTGTCTAGAATATTAATGTTGCAATATATATATATATATATATATATATATATATATATATATATATATATATATATATATATATATATATATATATGATCTGCGTTTGGATGATGTCGAATTGCGAGAGGGTGCGATGAACGGACACTTCGGGGACATTAGCTCACTTGCTCTGGTTCTTTGACTGCGAAATCCCGCTGGCCTCTGTGACCCAGGGGCACAGATGGGGGTGGGCATAGCATGCAGGTGGGATGGGCCGTAAGGGAGGTCCCACCTTGCGTCCGTCGAGTTTGGCGCCGAACGATACAATAGGGTAATGCAAAACACTGCACGGCCGTGAGTCCGCCCCCGTTCGCTATACGTTTGGGCACGGAGCTGTATAGCGTTTCGGGGGATCGTCCGGACAGGTTTGGCGTACCGTAAGCCCCGAGGCTGAAAGGGTAGGGCAGGCTAGGTTATATAGACGGACAGGGGACGTGCCCAACGTGGTAGGGATCCGTGCCCGCCCGTGAACACCTTCACCTGTTCACGGCGAAGTGTACGGCGAATAAGGCCCGGTGCGGCATCGACTGTTTTTTAAGGTCAGGTAGGTCAGTCAAAGACACCAGAGCACATGTATAAGCCCCCGGAGCCAGTGCGATGAGCCCCCTCGTGGCAGTTAAGACTTTGTCCAGGCGAGGAATGCTGCCAATAATGGCTAGGCCAGCTATGATTGGCAGTGAAAGGTTTACATATTCGGCCAACATACCATCAAAAATAGAGCAATGGTCCGTCGATATATGTGTTTGTGTACCGCTGAGGGGGGGGGGGAGCAAAATTTGGGAACCAAGCAATTCATTAATTAACAAGGAGATAATGAATGGGACGAGCGAATGTGAAGTGAATGAGGGGGGTGAATGTGTGTTAGGTAGCTTTAAGGACCAGCGGAAGCCGCTTGGGGCTCAATCACAGGCACCTGTTTCGTGCGGTACATTGTACGAAATTATACTACTATTAGCATCCAAAAGTCCAAACTCGGGACAAGTCATTCAAACCACGGACAAATTTCATTCTCATTAATTTTATAAATATAACGTATTCTTTCTAATTTGGCTAGAAGCACTCATTTACCTATAAGGTGTTCCCAAAACTTTGACCTCGCACACATATAAATTCGTGTTAGGGACGGTAGCTCAAACAACATCAAGCCGGCTGGGGTTTGGGGAATGTGTGGTGGAGGTGGCGAGGAAACAAAGCACAACACATCCCTGACACAGGCATAGCAGAAAAGGAGATATTTAGCCCAATCTAAGTAAAAAATTATCCCATGTTCGCCGCACCCACCACCGCCCCCACACCCCGCCGACGGCAGAGCCGCCACCCCTACAGTACCAGGGCGCTTGGTCTGCTCATTCGGACTTTTCAGTCTGCCTCTCCCTGGTGCAAGGTGAATAAGCGGCAGTTCTTGCTGCCCATAGTACTGTTCAGTAATGGCTGGTGCCGCCAAATCGCCAAGTCGCCAAATTGCCAAATCGCGGGGCACCGAAAACTTCCGCCGGGGCCCGAGAAATCGCGCCGGAGCCCTCAAAAGGCGCCCCCCCCCCCGCACACACACACAAAATATCCCGGTCGGGCTCCCAAAATTCACGTCGGACCCGAAATATTACGCTTAGGACCCCAACAATTATCATCAGGGCACACAAAATAGCGTCAGCAGCAACACAAATTCGCGTCGGAAACCCAAATAGGTACAGCGGGATCTAAAAGCATACCAGAAGCCTGAAAGGCATTGGGGACCTCAAATCACACTAGGGCTACAAAGACGGCATGAGGGCCTCAAAAACAGAGTGGAGTCCGCAAAACGCGGCGTGATCCCAGGGGTGTACCGTTGAGGGGGCCACAGAGGGTAATTGCCACTGTGAGAGGTGGTGGGCCTAAATAATTGTAGAGGCTGAAAAAAATGTACCGGGGCCCCAAAAATTCACCCTGGAGCGCAAAAATCGCACCGGATCCCAAAGCTCCCACTAGGACCCGATAAAAACAAGGCGGGTGCCGAAAAGTTAAGCAGAGACACCAAAAATTGCTCTGGAACCCCAAATATGCTTACCGGGGTATCGAAGCAAAAACTTGCATGGCTTGACCATGCCGCGTGACCTGACCTGACTATAGGATTTTAGGATATCAAACAGTTGCACACTTTTTGCTTCAATGGTTCTGTTGAAGGGACACGATACATATTCCTTCACATTTTCCAGGTCATTCCGCAAGATAAAGGGCATGTCAGAAGGTTGAACTATTATGACCTTTAAGGACCTCGGCATGGTCGAAAACATAGAAAAAAAGATTTTATATCAGCTCCACGCTATATTGTCTTGCCAATACTTTCCCCTGTGTCTCTAAAATGAATGGCTAGGAAGTTGTTTTTGAAACCTGATTCTGATCCGACCTAATGTACCCTACGCGGCATCCGACTGCAACTCATCCGAAAAGAGGTGTGCATTCGATGGGCCGCACACCGCCACCTACCCCGATTACCTCAAGTGGGCATACGAGAGGGAGGTGTGCCGGTATGCGGCAACTCACAGCGTGCCACATGCAACAGCACGAAAACACCTGCGCAACATTACCTCCACCATTGACACTTCCACCTCCATAACCGCACCCTCTCACACCGCACCTACCGCCGGACGAAGCTACACAGCGACGCTCTCCACATCTAAACCCACACCCCTTCAACACCAGCTCCCACCCGCTCTACCATCCACCAGCAGCCGGCTCCCGGATCCCGGCACACCTCCCCCCTCAACGCTCCGCCGACCCTCGCCTCCACCGCCTCACCGATCCTCGGCTCCACCGATCCTCGACTCCACCACCCCTCGACCTCACTGCTCACCACTCCTTCCCACGCCACCCCACCTCGGACCCGGCCTCCTCCCACACTCACTCCACTTCAGACCCGGTCCTTTCCCACATCCCCTCCACCCCGGACCCGGCCTCCTCTCACACCGTCTCCACCGCGGACCGGGCCTCCCACGCCCACCCCACCACGGACCGGGTCTCCTCACCCTCCCACCCTACCTCAAACCCGGCCTACGCCCACCACCATCCCACCGCGGACCCGGCCTCCTCTCACACCCTCTCCACCGCGGACCGGGCCTCCCACGCCCACCCCACCACGGACCGGGTCTCCTCACCCTCCCACCCTACCTCAAACCCGGCCTACGCCCACCACCATCCCACCGCGGACTCGGCCTCCTCTCACACCCTCTCCACCGCGGACCGGGCCTCCCACGCCCACCCCACCACGGACCGGGTCTCCTCACCCTCCCACCCTCCCTCAAACCCGGCCTACGCCCACCACCATCCCACCGCGGACCCGGCCTCCTCTCACACCCTCTCCACCGCGGACCGGGCCTCCCACGCCCACCCCACCACGGACCGGGTCTCCTCACCCTCCCACCCTCCCTCAAACCCGGCCTACGCCCACCACCATCCCACCGCGGACCCGGCCTCCTCTCACACCCTCTCCACCGCGGACCGGGCCTCCCACGCCCACCCCACCACGGACCGGGTCTCCTCACCCTCCCACCCTACCTCAAACCCGGCCTACGCCCACCACCATCCCACCGCGGACCCGGCCTCCTCTCACACCCCCTCCACCGCCGACCGGGCCTCCCCCCCCCCCCCCACCCCGGACCGGGTCACCTCACCCTCCCACCCTACCTCAAACCCGGCCTACGCCCACCACCATCCCACCGCGGACCCGGCCTCCTCTCACACCCTCTCCACCGCGGACCGGGCCTCCCACGCCCACCCCACCACGGACCGGGTCACCTCACCCTCCCACCCTACCTCAAACCCGGCCTACGCCCACCACCATCCCACCGCGGACCCGGCCTCCTCTCACACCCTCTCCACCGCGGACCGGGCCTCCCACGCCCACCCCACCACGGACCGGGTCACCTCACCCTCCCACCCTACCTCAAACCCGGCCTACGACCACCACCATCCCACCTCGGGCACGGCCCCCACACCCACCCCGCAGAATCCCACCTCCAACACCCCTCAGACCCAGACCCGGTTTCCATCCCATCCCTCACCGGTACCCACCCATCCCCAACGGGACCTGGCCGTACCCATTCGCTACACCGCCGCCAACCGCGGTGTACTCCGCCTCTATATATCTATCTTTTATATCTCTCTACTTCTATATCACTCTCTCCCTCTCCTTCTGTTTCATTTTCCCTATGCACAATATACTGCAGGTATACAATGGATGAGCTTGCTTTGTATCAGTCCCCTTTCTTCAATTATATCCTCCTCATAAAGTTGCCCTTGGGTGTGATGTGGGCATTACTAGTTTGCTGTCTGCCTATGGTATGTCCAAGATGAAACGTCTTTCGAATAACTGGTGGCAGCCTGTCCCCAAGGAAAACAAACTGGAAGATCACATTTGTGCTTGCTTCCTGATACACCCTTGCGTTTGCTATTGACTTCTGGGTGGCTGCCTTGGGAAGCATCCACATGAAAGGACAAATGAAGGAAGTCATTGAAGCCAATAGGGCATGTCACGGCATCCGATATGAGGTTGACTATATAACAAAATAAGCCCGAAAGCCAATATCTCTGCGGTAGGCTCCCCACTTGGAACATTTAACCTTGTTTCATACCGCTTCTTTCAATGCGCTAATCGTGTGTTTTTGATAATTTTACTTCTAGCTCCTAACTTTCAGGTCATTCCGGACTATCACTCATAACCTCCGAAACGGGAAACGTACCTGAAATCTCAATGGCACTCACTGATTCGTAGATGTGGAAAGTGACGTCCACCAGCATCTGGTTTTCGTACAGGTAGAGCAGCTTATCTCGGACTGGCACAGAGACGGATCGCCAGTCGGCGCCGACGATGGCGGACGGAGTGGTACTGCTGCATCTCGAGCGGGTCCGAACTCTGCCACACAGAGGTCACGCACAAGTATCGATTGATGTGCAGCTCACAGCATGCTAACCATTTGATAATAGCACTACACAGCTGTTGCATAGATATTCACGCTTCCCTTTAACACTTCAGTTGTCCAATCCATTGCCAACGGATGTCTTCATGGCCCCGAATGTTGCAGGTGTAATTGCAATGCAATAAGTAGTGACTGGGTATGCAAGGTGAACGAGACCACCATATTGAGGTGCGTGGCACCGCGCGGGAAATGAACATGGCACGAAGACTATGTTCTCAGTGCTATTTGCAATTTTTTATGTGATCGAACCGAAATGTTAACGAAGCGATACAGAAGCCCCGCAGAGGTTTTGTCGGTGTCAGAGGGTTGTTCGGTTTTAATTTTTCCCATCGTGGAGTAACGACGTAACACGCGCAAGCGGGGGGGGATCGGAATTCACCCAGTCCGTCCTGTTTAGAACGATGCCTCATGCACGGGCGGGGATATTGCAATTAAACCTTGACTGCTAAAAAATCGATAAGCGCATTCTAGATTCAAAATATAAATCCGTTGGTAGATATTGGAATTGCGCGAGGGGGGGGGAGTGAGTCGACTGAGCGGCCGGCGCCCAAACGCCGGCAGCCCGCCAGCTCACCGGACGTTCCACGTCACAAAAGTTTCGTCTGTGCTGCGGCGCAGTGTGGTGGCCGATCTCGACCTCATTCGACCCTGATGGCGTTGTTCATGAATCACGAGTGATGCAGTTTTGAAACTTGTTCTTAAGGGAGTTCACCACAGCCGTAATCTACCCTCCATTTTTTTTTGTGCGTCTAGCTTCGACAGTTTCCGACATATCAGGGGGCGAATCAGCCCTCCCCTCCCCGGTGTGCGTTTTGTGTGATGCCCACCGGCGCGCGTGTTAAATGACTCGCTATTGCTCAGCTCATCTGATGGATAACGCGACCGTGAAAACACTTCAAAGCCACTGAAAAGGAGCAATACTTTGTCAGCGGCAATATTTCCATAGAATGATTTAGGTTGGTCTGAAAGTGAAAATCACAAGTGTTGTGAAACTGAGTGACAATCATAAAATCGAGATATGAATTGCTACCACCTTCGAAACATTGAGAGTCACATATTATACATTAATGCAACACTAAACGTTCTCGACCATGACCCGGTATCAAAAGTATCCTAACATGTTGATGACTGAGAATTTGGAATAATGCTATTATGCTAGGATATAAAATCTTGGACTCCAAAGGTGACTTTGTTGGCGAAATAAAGTGCGACGCATCTCTTACCTTGACTTTCACTATGACGCTTTCAATATATGGAACGGTGGGTCAGGTGGACCCAGCGATGCAATACGATATATGTATAGGAGGTTTCTTACAATTTAAGGTGGGTCGCTCTCAGGGGACGAGTGGTCTGGGGGTTAGATGCTCGTCTCACAATCGAAAGATTGTGGGTTCGAATCTCACCTGTCGCTACTCTTCGCCCGCGACCAATCGGCGTGAGAGATTGGCGACGCTATATGACTCAACGGTCGACGTGTCGTAAAACCAATAACCAACCAAGGTGGGTAGCTCATGCAGGAAGTGATACCATTGGCAGACCTACATGGCACGGTAATTCTGGTAAAATTATCAGCACTTCGTTATTTGGGCTTTAGGGCGCTTCGACCAAATATCAGTACTTCAGAACCCAGCCCAAGAATATCGGTACTTCAGAACCCAGCCCAAGAATTATCAAGAATATTTCAGGGACAATGGTCACCGAAGCATACGATTAGAAACTTACGAATCAACAACTGCCACTTAAGAAGTATTCACAAAAGAAAAGCAAAAGACTGCAAACATGTGGAGCTGAAGGTCCCATTGCGTTCTGCGCCGGGAGCATCTGCATCAACAGAAGCACCTGCGCCGGGAGCACCTGCATCAACTTTAATCGAACGTCGAAACATTTGCAATGTTCATCCCGGGAGATGAACATCGACAATCTGACTGTGTACGTTGTGTTGCCTGCACTGAACACAAAAGAACGGTCTGAGAACATGTTCGTTAGGTTGCCCACGAAAGGACAAATATCGGACTCCATGTTTTGAATCAGTGCAGTTTTTGGGCACGGAGAACCTATATTTTGCGGATTTATGTCATGGACCAAGTAAGTTTCTCAATATTCATGCGTAATTATATCGAGGCATCGGGAGAAATAATGCAAGTCTCAAGTTGTATAAAGTTGCGGCTACCATGAGAAGAGATGCTGGACTCATCGTCCATTTTTTTCAACGGCGTCCGGCCGCCATTGCTGTGCAATCTGTCTGGAGTTACCCAGCTATAGCTTCACAGTGACTGCAGTTCGAAGTGTGCAGATAATTATGGAGAACAAAGGTAAGTCCAATTTCATGAAATGATATTCCTTTAAAAATTGTCTACAGCTGCTTCCTATATCTGTAATTCCTCGTGTTCTGTGTAATACGCCGTTTTCGCGCCTTTAAACCCAAGTAATCAGTCAATCAGTCAATAAAGAAAAGGGTCTTCCGAGGTCATCTTAGGTCAGTGACTAGTACGTCATAATTAGCATTTTTGGCGGCAACGTTTCTGATCAGTAACCATAGATCACCCAGCTAGACAAGGCCAAAGTAATTTGATCAATACATGCATCTCCTCAGCACGACCCAAGGTCAGGTCTCGAGGTCAGAAGCTGGACAGCTTACAAAGGAGCTTCAGTATCATATCAGTGCTTCTTGTGAACGCAATTTGCATGCTTGTGTTGTGTGGGTGGTTTAGGGGCGCATCGAATGCACAGGTCATATAGCTATTTGCATGCTTCGAAAGCGATATATCGGTGGTATTCGAACTCAGGCGTACTTAATCCGACCATACGACGTAACCTGACCTGACCTAAATATTTTCCGATATCGAACATATATACACATCCTTGCTTAAATGGTTCTCTTGAAAGGGCCCTGAATTATTCTTCAATTTTCTCATATTTTCGGGTCATTTCTCCAAGATAAAAGTCATGTCACTGAGCTGACCTATTACCAACTTCAGTGATCTCAGCATGACCAAAAATTAAGAAATCAGAGCGTGATATGAACTCCAGGCTATATTGGTTTCCCAATTACATTTTCCGAACGTCTCTAGCATGCACAGTTCGGAAGCTGGCTATCAAGCTTAATTTTGACCCGACCTGACTTGAACCTGTCCCGGCAAAGATTAAGCGCATCACCGGACTCACGGATAGCACAGAGTATTTGCTTCAACCGTGCCCAGATTTATCAGGACAGTCTAAAATTTCGTGAGCCCATGAATATGCCTTCCTGTATGTATCAGATTTGAGGGACGGAGGGTTCTGGGGCCACGACACCCGAAATTACCTAAAGGTGGCCAAACTACTCTTGCCCCCCTAAATTGGACTGCAAAACGAACTCAAGATTCCAGATTGGCAACACAGGTCAGGGGATATTATTTTTAATGAGGTGAGACGACTGCGACGAAATATGTACAAAAGCCATGCATTTGGTCGGGATCGGCGAATTTTCTCATGAGAACTGAACATTTGCGGATCGCTGGGTGTCTCCCTGGATAACATGCTCAAATAGACCTTGGCATATAAGGCAGCTTGTGTTCATTAAAATACAAGAAGCTGAATACGGAGTGTTTTCTTAAAGGAAATAAAAGCAAATGGCATATACGCCTCCAGAACACTCCACCAATCCACAAACCCTGCCTCGCCCATACTGTATGAGGTCGATGACCACAGGCGTTCTTAATTAGTGTAGGTGTTTTTATACTTGTTGAAGGTAGCACAGAGGAATCAATGTTAATCGTGAGCAGCAATAACAACAAAACAAGACGCTTCTGCCGAGGGGAGCCGATTTCGGAAAATAATTGGGGGCACAAGGCATTAAGGCAATGGGTGGGCCTACTATACTACGACTGCAATACCTACTATGTTATCACGTGTCACGCGTGCTGGCATGTTATATCTTTATCATTGATTCGCCCCTTAGATTATTGGATGCGTTGTTACTTAGTTGTGCCTAATCGGAGGTGTCCTGGACAGCTTCGATTAACACGCAACTTTCAGCTTGACAAGATTTGTGTTATTATCCAGTGTGGCGAACATATGGCGCAACGTGAATGCACTGACGAAAGGACGATGCAGTACTGAAACCGTCTGCAAATTTAATATGAATATTATTAACCCGTGCTTAGTTTTCATCAGGTTTATATATATATATTGTGTATATATATATATATATATATATATATATATATATATATATATATATATATATATTACCGCGCCTTCATGGCTAATGCAAGCCCTGCAATCGAGGTCCAGCAGTCCGGTAACGGCCAGAAAAAAAGAGCAACCCGTTCAGCTGGCAGTGCAAGTTTTGGGGACAGGGGAGTGTCTAACAACAGGCCTGATCAGCTATGCCGAACACACAGCATTCTGCATTTTTTCTTAAACGGTGTCACCCCAGTCCAAGGCGAAGCAGCTGGTACCGCTGAAGCGGCCTTGATCACAGCAATTGCTGGGCTGTCTTTTCCGTATGCCTTCATTCTACCTGTAGGCATCATTTACATGGACGTGCAGTGGAATCCCTATCGTAATGCAAACAAACGCGTTTCTGCAGCAGTATACATAGCGTATCCCCGAAAACATAATATTTTCACAAGCCTCCTTTGGCTACATTGTTCACGTTTTGGGCACTTCCTGCACATTATTGCACATTATTGCGCTGCACTAAGCAGTGCACAATAGAACAACGAAATAAACATCAGATGATAACATGTTTTTCCAACTTAAATATTTGTAGTTCTCCAACGGGTGAACATGGGATCTTGGGTCGCGGGCACATTAGGAATTGTCAAAACATTCTCGGAAATTCCGAAAAAAATGGAGAATTTTGTATCTTGTATTTTTGCGCGATGGACGACATAAAACGTTTTCAGACATTTTTATGTTATTTTTCGTGACTGCAACAAATAATACAGCAACAAATCTGGTAATAAAAGCTGATCAAATGGCTTGGATTTCCCGGAAATGGTTTTTGGGATAGTAAATATCAATTGACGTATGATTTTAGGACGGCATCTGAAAGAACTCGTCCTAGCGCATCGCTTTTGTCTAGGATATATTTTTATTTGACTTGTAAAAGTTTTTGTAACCAGCTAATGTTGAAATTGCATGTGCATTCAGAAAATTGTAAGGCCTTCAATATGGCATATTTCGGAGACTTCTCAACAGGTACAGATAGCCAGCAGCCAACGAAACATATTTTCTGTGATGGAAAGTCAATTTTAAGTTTAAAGATTTTGTAACAGAGTTTCTATAAAATTGCACTTTTGGCTGTCCCGTAACTGTAAATGACGTGACCCCGCAAATGTACCGTAAATGTACCGTAAATGCATACCGTAAATGTAACGCCTATCGAGCCTGGGCCGGCCGGCGGCTCGCTGCCGGCCGTGCCGCGGCAGAGACCGGACGTCGGGTCAGAGTCCATTTCTCGGCCGACGCGGCCGCACCTAGTCAGCGCTTTACCGGGCCGACGGCTGCCGTCTGCGGCGTAGATCCTGGAGCCGGCGGCCGTGTGCTCTACCCCGCCAGAGTCGTCTCTGAGCAGCCAGGCGACGCGGTTCTGTAACGCTGGCGGCCACGCGTTCTAAATTAATAACTAATTTCGGCCTTAAATTCAACAGTAGGTAATATCACGGTTGTTCGTCGGCGTGGAACATTTTTATGTACGAGTTTTCTGGTGTTTGACTGTTGCCGTCTATTCGCCGCTGCACAATACAGACAGTGCAGATAACTTTGGAACTTTACGACCGGAGTGACGCGGACGCGAGATCCTACTAGACTATCACGTGACCGATATAGGAACTTTCCTACAATTTTCACAAGATTAATTTTATATATTTAAAAATTGATATCACAGTTCTATTGAAAAGTCCAATATCCATGGTTCTGAACTCGATGAACTCGACTGGCGTAGGCACGTCTGAGAAAGCGAGGAAGTCAAACCAGGAAAAACTTTAAGCCTGGGTGAGCTAGTGGGTTAGTTAGTTATTTGGGCTTCAGGGCGCGTCGACTGCTGTGGTCATTTTGCGCCCATAACTCTTGGAGTTAACGAAGTGCGTTAGTATCAAGCTTCATGCCGTGGGTAGCCGTCCGCCTGGTCCTATTGTGGTACAAAGTTTACATGCGGTGTATATCAGCGAGGGTTATATATTGCTGAAAACAACACATCTGATAAAACATTCATCAATCGTCTCGATTGGACAGTGGAAGTTGTCCGACAGAATATCTCTAAGGGAAGCCACCTGGGCAGACCCAAAATAGCGTCTACGTTCGTCAACGTAACAAGGGCATAGGGTGAACTGGTGGGGATGCATTATGAACGTAGCAAGAACTATAGGCCTGGAGGCCTTTGCAAACTTATCACATGCTTAATTTGGATGCTTGATTGTACTGGTAGACTGGATTCGTTGGGGATTGTAACATTGTGGCAGTTGGGAAATTCCACAAATAAAACGGAATGCACAAAGATGCAAGTCAGCACTTCCAAGTCTGAAGAGATGCACAGGTCATTCGAATTTGCTCGTGCCCCATCCAAGTCTGAAGAGATGTAGAACTAGCTAGTGCTCCATCAACCAATCCGGCTTATTGTTCTGCATGTTTCTCGAACGTATGTCCGACTGCTTATTCATGAAATGCATTGTAAATATAATTAACTAGATTGCAAGAACTTATTATGTCAGCCACGAGTGAAGTTTCCGGCACTGCTGCCACTTGATATTAATCTCTGAAGAAAAAAACGCTTCAGCATCTGGCATGAATAAAACCCGTTGTGGTCGCTTCTTACAAAATAAACGTGATACCGAATGTGAAACTATATTTCAGGAGACATATGTGGGGTGGGAAGGAGAGGGAAGGGAGAAAAGGGAAGCGGAGGAAAGAAGATGGTTTGTTTGCTACAATATCAGTTTTTGTTGCGATATGCGAGGCGTGGCTGGACAGTGTATACCAGGACACCGGAGCCACCGGCTGACCAGCAGTGGTGGCAGTCGAGTCTGCCACCGTTGGCTGTTGGTATCAGGTCGGCAGCCTGTCTTACAGTCGGCATCAGGTCGGCGGCCTGTCTTACCATTGGCATCAGGTCGGCAGCCTGTCTTACAGTCGGCATCAGGTCGGCGGCCTGTCTTACCATTGGCAAGAGCGGCCTGTTTACGTCAGCATCAGGTCGGCGGCCTTTTCGTCGCATGGTCGGCGGCCTTCTTACGTCAGCATCAGGTCGGCGGCCTGTCTTATGCATCAGGTCGGCGGCCTGTCTTACCGTCAGCATCAGGTCGGCGGCCTGTCTTACCGTCAGCATCAGGTCGGCGGCCTGTCTTACCGTCAGCATCAGGTCGGCGGCCTGTCTTACCGTCAGCATCAGGTCGGCGGCCCGTCTTACCGTTGGCATCCGGCGGCCAGTCGGTCGGCGTCCACCTGCGACACACCGTTGTCCGGCATCGCGGCCGACTGAGCGCCACCGCCACCGCCACCGGTCACCACCACCTCCTGTGGCGGCGACTGTTGGCCCGGATAGCCGCGCATTGTGACCGGCGGCACCGACACAGCCGCCGCCACGAGCCGCAGTGAGCCACTCCTGTCCGGTGTCACTCGGCCTGCGATCGGCACTCGTGGGGCGGCGCGCGTCACTGCTGACGGCGGTCGGACGCTGCCAACTCAGCTGCCACCGCCACACGGACCACAAACGGTCGGCAACTGCCACTTTGTATATAGTACATCAACACGGCGGCAACTCTTACAAAACAACACAAGTTTGTACGCTGTAACACAACTCGCTCGTCGCACAAACATGGCGGGCGGCTACACGTGCCGCTCGTCGCACCAATAAAAAATACTCGGCGCAGCTTCACCGGTGCACGGCCGTGGCCAGAGGCCGGCGGCGGACATTGCTGTCCGAACGTACGGCTGCCGGTCGGCCCAGAGGCCGGCGGCGGACAGTCGTTGAATGTACGGCCGGTCGGCCCCGCCCCAGCACGGCCGTGGCCAGAGGCCGGCGGCGGACATTGCTGTCGAACGTACGGCTGCCGGTCGGCCCCGGCCCCAGCACGGCCGTGGCCAGAGGCCGGCGGCGGACATTGCTGTCCGAACGTACGGCTGCCGGTCGGCCCCGGCCCCAGCACGGCCGTGGCCAGAGGCCGGCGGCGGACATTGCTGTCCGAACGTACGGCTGCCGGTCGGCCCCGGCCCCAGCACGGCCGTGGCCAGAGGCCGGCAGCGGACATTGCTGTCCGAACGTACGGCTGCCGGTCGGCCCCGGCCCCAGCACGGCCGTGGCCAGAGGCCGGCGGCGGACAATGTCGTTAGAATGTACGGCTGGCGGTCGGCTCTGGCACCAGTCCCAGCGCTCAGCACCACCGGTCCACTGATGATCCCCTGAGGACACGGCCATCTCTGCCCCGACTGCCCGCACCACCCGATGTCTCCAGGTCCGTTTCCGATGGCCGTGTCTGGCCGCCTGACCGCGCGATGGCCACTACGCGGCAGCGTCGTTCCACCAGCAGCAAGCTCACTGCCCGGCGAAGCAGCGCACCGAACACGCATCATTTCCGTGACCGGGTGGAGCGGACACTCTTAGTGGAGGAAGCCTGCGGCAAGGAGAAGTCAGATAAACAACGCAGTGACGGGCCGGCGGCCGCACCACCACCACGGCCAGAGGCTGGCGACAGGTCAGTGCCGTACGGTACATCTTGTTTCACGACCATAAATTGTTGGGTTGGTTGTTATTGGCTTTACGACACGTCGACCGTTGAGTCATATAGTGTTGCCAATCTCTCACGCCGATTGGTCGCGGGCGAAGAGTAGCGACAGGTGAGACTCGAACCCACAATCATTTGATTGTGAGACGAGCATCTTACCCCTAGACCACTCGTCCCCTATAAATTGTTGGGAGAGCAGCATATTGACATTGTTGGAAATCCCGAGACAAAATCGGTTCGGAACATCTGAATTCCATGGACATAATATATACGCATACATATATACCAGAACATGGCAATACTTCGAACACTACTCAGCATTACAAACAAAACATAACAATACTTTCATATGCATGCAAGATGTTACACCAAACAAGACATGAATATATTGATGCATGACGACATATTATATATATATATATATATATATATATATGTATATACATGCATTTAGCTTAAGGTGTTCGCATATCTGGCATTGATTGCTTTCTTGCGTTCTTTCAAACTCCCAGCGTTCAATCACAGGACAAGAGCCGGTACAAAACACAAACATCATCGCACACAAAAGTGGCAAGAGGATACTCCGCATCACGGAAGCCATTCTCATCCGCGAACGATGACATCGTTACCTGTGCGGTCATCACAGGTGAAGCTTGCATATGCATGTCTGTTTTGGGATGCAATGCTCGATCATATGATAATGCCATCACACACTCGATATCGGCAATGGTTTTAGCATATGAAACTGACATGCAACCCGATACACTCAACCAAGTTATACTGACCGGTCAATCCACCCGTCATTAGTCTAGACAGGTCAATGTCTACTGCGTGACCCAAAGCAGGTCATATTGAATTCGACAAAGCACGATAAATAATATTATGTGGTATATACGAAAGTGTAGGTCGGTTTTTCGATCTCCTCGTAGAAATGTAGCCTACGAACAGGTAACGTATTGCACACTGAACCAAAATGGTAAACTTGCATCTTCTCCCCAAATGATCTCACTTCACCCGAGGGCAAGTTCAGGTTGTATAATTATTGGCATCTAATGCATACATCGACCAACACTTATGTTTTACATTATTATAATGCCCAATTTACGTTAAAAATGTGCACTCTTGGTATCAGACAAATAAGTCCACTCGATATGACTTGTGGCCTCATAGGCGTCATGCCAGATTACGCAGATATATAAAATTCCGTAGCATATACGAATATTTGCCAGTTTTCAAGATCCCTGCGAAAACGTGGCCTATAAAATGACTTCCATTGCAAGCTGAATCAAAACGGCAATTTGACCTCCCCTCAGGCGACCTTATCTGACCCGAGACCAAAAAGGGCTTACATGGGCAACTGTAGGTACACACTGCATGTATTCAACCATAGCTGATATTTTACATTACCCTAATGCCCTGGTTTGCGTTAAAAATATGAGCTCTCGAAACCGTCAAATCGTTTTACTTAGCATGACCTGTGACCTCACTGATGACCAAAAGATAAACAAAAGAAAACTTATTTTCTCTCACATAAAGCACATTGGGCTACCGAATGCCCTTTTCAATCAGCATCAGGTTATCTGGTTCGGTTTACTGGTTCTAAAGAGATATGGGGAAAATCCACCCTCGCAGTGACTCGTGTAAGTGCAGATACCCCAGTGACAGCCGGGTTAAGTTATGACGGAACGTCACGCAATAAGCAACTATAATCGGAGATCTGATTTTCCTAGTGAAGGATCAATCAAAATGAACAGTAAGGGAACTTGAAAGAACACAAAGGACACAATCCATGCCAGATATGCGGTAGGCTTTAACAAAACATGCTTGATCAATGGATTGCCTCCAAGCATGATAGGTGAGCAAGATGCAACTTTGAGACTATGATTAGGGCCGACCATTTACGCGGTGCGAAAATTTTGAATGCCGTTATTTCGGCCTTAGAGAAGCTTAGGTAACCTTGAAAGTTGACTTATTAAACAATTAAATTAATTATATTCAATTAATTGTTTAAAACACGAGATTCCCCTAGTCGTGATGGATATCTGGTTATGGTGCACAGCGCATACGAATGTCATTACTTCACCAATACCTTTCATTATGCAGTATGCTAAGTGGAATATGAAGGTGCTCAGTGTGCGCAGCAAACAATGTATCCACTTTTCTAGTCACCTTCGCCCGTCCCCTTTCGCCTCCCCATACCCTGTACCATATTCGGTCTACCTTCTTCCTCTCCTTCCCTGGTCCCATTCATAGTCTACTTCCCGGGCCCAAATGTCCGGGCTCCTTCTCTGATCATGTTTCTCGCTCTCCTTCCCTGACCCATTCTCCGGCTCCCTTCCCCGTCGGCATCCCCCGTCTCCTTTCACTGTCCCTCTTCCTCGGCTCCCTGCTCCAGTCCCTTTCCTGGCTTACTTCACCTGTCCCCTTCCCCGTCGCCATTCCCGGTCTCCTTCCACTGTTCCCTTCCCGGCTCCATTATCCGGTCACTTCCCCTGACTACTTCACCTGTTCCTTTTCCGAGTCTCTCCCCGTACCAGTTACCTTGCGTGCACCCTTCCTCGTTCCCTTCTCCGGTCCTCTTGGACGTCTTTAATACCCTCATCAATGAGCAACCAACGAAATAATCCCATCTCGTTCAGATTCCGCACTGAAGGCATGCCGCAATGCTAACTGAGAAGTGTTTGCTTGGATTGCGTGGACAATTCCCGGCAACGAACTATCACTGGCACTGCCAGCTTCAAGTGATTACAGTATCGGGGAATATGGCAGAGCGCGTGCGCCCAATGGTCTCTTGGCTCGATAAATTGAGCCGCGGCTTAACGTCGCTAGCGGCGCGACGGCCAGTGACGGCACGGTCTATGCAATCGTGATGTCAGCACTAGCAGATCTAAGGTGGGGGCACGGGGCACATGGCCCACCTCAAACGGTCTGAAGAGGGGGGGGGCAAACTATCTTGTGGCCCCCTCCAAGTGGACCGTAAAATGACCCTAAAAATCAGTCTGATGGCACATATATAGGTGTCACTTTGTGAAATTGGTCACGGAGGCCAAATGGACTTTTTTGATGGCCAGTACCGCCCGAAAACCATTGCTATCCAGTGCACGCCCATAAACATGCTCATAGGCCAAATTACCACGCTTCAGCATGATTGGGTGGGGTGGGGGAAATTAATGATCGAAGAGGTCAAATCAATGATTGATGGGGCCAAATCAATGATTGAGGTGGCCAGTGGCTCCCTCGGCGTACACAAAGGGACCCATGAACACATACCATGGCACATAAAACAACGACTGCGATAAAATATGCACGAAAATGAAGAATATGTTCGGGGTCTAGCTGAGACCCCGAATTATTCAGCAGGGACCAAAAAAAAGTTAGTCCGGGCCCGGACAATCGATCTGGAGTCCCTGATATCGAGCCAGAGGCCCACAGAATGGTGTAGGACCCCGAAAAAACGTGCGGGGCCAGAAAGAATTGCGCCGAGTTCCCAACAAATCGTGCCGGGCTCACAAGTCTCGCCGGAACCCGGAAACACAAGTTCGTTAGTCTAAAAAATGCACAATGGGCCCTAAATGAATATAACGGTATCGAACACACAAATTCATCCGGGGCGCCGGAAAATTATGTAGGTACCCCGAAAAATCAAGCTTCAAGAGGCTCTGCAAGCGGCTCCGCGAGGCGTACCGTGAGTTTATCCGCATGTCAGGACCGCATTTTACTGATTTTTTTTTGCCATGGCACACCAGTGACGTCAATTTAAGTCCGGCCATTCGTCAGTGGCGTCAGTAGCGGACGACTTCTACCACGTGGCGTGTGCCGCCATTGGCGTCACCCACCGTGTCCTCCTGAGAGGAATGGCGCGCCGATTTGCGGCTGGTGGTGTCGTCGGGGTCCGGCTTGATGACGGGAGCCTTCCGCTTGGTGGTGGGCCGCCCATCCGGCTCGGTCTCCGCCCGTCTGCCGCTGTTGCCGTTCACAGACTTCCCGCTGAAAGGGTCGCGCCGCCGGTCAAACTTGCATCTCTACCACGTAACGGGCTCAAACGGGCATTTGCGAGGTCGGGAAGAGGCAGAGAAGAGATGACACAGTAGCGTTGCCGTATATTCCGGTGGTGGTGGTGGTGGGGGCAAGACCCATCAGTCACAGTATCCCGATTTCTACGTAGGTATCTCCCTTTTCTGCGTATGTATCTCCAATTTATACGTAGGCATCTGGATGTAACCCCACAGATTTTCACACGAAAGTGTGTAATGAAGGAAGACAAAATATGTGGAAACATTTACAATTCACGTACATGCATGGTCATCGCTGTTCATAACCTAGCTTCCATTTGTATATATGTTTTGCTAACAATACATGGCTGGCCAAGAGCAACCCTTTACAAATGGCTTGAAGCCTGTATGACGAGGTCAACATTTAAAAGGTACAGTTAGGGGCTCAATATCTTATGAGGGCATGGTGATGTTAATGGCAGGTAGATGACATAATATGTCTGATCAGCAACACAAACTCCAGCGACGACCACCGCAAGAACAAAAACGTACAATCAAATGAGTCCACCAGGACATGGGTATGGTATCGTACACAGCTGGCTGCGTGCTGGTGTCCCGCCACAGTTAACAACATATACTTTTCCACGTGAACTTCCCAGCTAGCGACTGAACGGGACAGACGATGAGCGCACCATTATCCATACCTCCGCTCCCCTGCAACCCACTGAGTACGACCTTGCGTACGACCGCCAAGTGGTTACTGGTCGTAACTGACAGGGAGCAACGAGCACGTGTCAAGCATAATGCACCACGGCCAAGGACGAACAGAGGCCAACTGTCCAGCCGCGGTGGACTCGGCTGACAGCGCTCAACAAACATCACCCACCCAGACTGCATGTCCTCGTCGGTCAGCTTGGCCCCGCCCCTGCGCGTGGTCCGCGAAGACGTGCGCTGATTGGTGGGTGGCGCCTCGTCATCGGTTGCCGATTGGTCGGTGCGTGAACTACGTGTGGACCGATGGCTGGGAGAGCTCGAGGGTGATCCTGCGCCCTTGGAGGCCCTCTTGAAGTAGCTGCGTGTCCGAGGAAGGGAAGTGAGTCGGTGTCCGGAAAACATGAACTACAGGAACAGCGACTCTCAGTTGAATGCCGAATAACACAAGATTATAAGTGTCGCTGCGCCAGCTAGTTTCAGTGCACACAGCAAGGATGCGATAGCATCTCATCTTGATACAACAGCCGGATGTACATACCAATCGGTAAACATTACGTGATTCATCAATGCGTTAATGCGAGACTGTAACAGTATGACATTTTACACATCGGTGATTCATTCATACATGATTGATTAATTGCCCTGAATTGTATGAAATGGTCCCACATATGTCAGCTTAGTCATGTATGAGTAAGTCAGGTGCACGTATGTCATGCCTTCAGTTAACGTTAAGATCGAATGTGCGAGTCAAAGACGTAGAGGTAGCTTCTTTGTACGCTGATAAGCACACGCTTCCTTTCTTCCCAATAACCTACGTGTACCATTGCGTGCATTTGTGCTGCTTCCGTACGCTCACCAGTGGTGAACTGAACTCAATGGACTAATCCTAACAGACTATATGATCTCCGTACCTCCTGTGAGACGGTGGCATATGAATAACCTGTTGTTTACCGTATCAGCCCTGCCTCGCTCCAGGAGACGCTGGACCACAGCAAACAGACGAGACTCAGCAGCCCTACCCGATCCCGGAAACGCTGGACCACATATCCCAGAAGAGACTCAGCAGCTCTACCCCGCTGCCGAAGACACTGGACCACGGACCACAGACGAGACTCAGCAGCCCTAACCCCGCTGCCGAAGACACTGGACCACGGACCACAGACGAGACTCAGCAGCCCTACCATGCTCCAAGAGGCGCTGGACCACAGACGTTAGTTAGTTAGTTATTTGGGCTTTAGGGCGATTCGATCGGATCACAGACTCAGCAGCCCTACCCCGCTCCCGGAAACGCTGAACCACGGGTCACAGACGAGACTCAGCGGCCCTATCCCGCTCCCGGAAACGCTGAACCACGGGTCACAGACGAGACTCGGCAGCCCTACCCCGCTCCCGGAAACGCTGAACCACGGGTCACAGACGAGACTCAGCAGCCCTACCCCGCTCCCGGAAACGCTGAACCACGGGTCACAGACGAGACTCAGCAGCCCTACCCCGCTCCCGGAAACGCTGAACCACGGGTCACAGACGAGACTCAGCGGCCCTACCCCGCTCCCGGAAACGCTGAACCACGGGTCACAGACGAGACTCAGCAGCCCTACCCCGCTCCAAGAAACGCTGGACCACAAATCACAGACGAGACTCAGCGGCCCGGCTCCGCGCCCAGTGACAGTGCCAGACTATAGACCAGACACAGCAGCCCATCACGCTTCCGGAGACGCACGAAATTGATTCAGAATTGCTTCAGTTCTGGTATGAAGGAACTGTCGGATGTACTGGATGTTGGGCTCGCATGCATCATATTCGTGGACAGTGTGGTGATACCCGCCGCATTTACCATGAGTAGGAACACCCGAAGTGTTCATTTTGGCTGTAAATTAAACTGTGCAAGATGACAGTCATACACGCGCATCGCACATAACGAGTATTACGCGCACAATGTGCACATGACATGCAGACGTACACATGACTTAACATACACATATGACTTAACGTACACATGACTGCAGGTGTACGTTAAGTCATACTGCAGGTGCAGGTGTACGTTAAGTCAAGTCAGTGACTGGACTAACCGCAACCGACCGCGGGACCTCACAGTGACCAGATGGCTGGGCCAACTGCAACTGACCGCGGGACCTCACAGTGACCAGATGGCTGGGCCAACTGCAACTGACCGCGGGACCTCACAGTGACCAGATGGCTGGGCCAACCGCAACTGACCGCGGGACCTCACAGTGACCAGATGGCTGGGCCAACTGCAACTGACCGCGGGACCTCACAGTGACCAGATGGCTGGGCCAACTGCAACTGACCGCAGGACCTCACAGTGACCAGATGGCTGGGCCAACTGCAACTGACCGCGGGACCTCACAGTGACCAGATGGCTGGGCCAACTGCAACCGACCGCGGGACCTCACAGTGACCAGATGGCTGGGCCAACTGCAACTGACCGCGGGACCTCACAGTGACCAGATGGCTGGGCCAACTGCAACTGACTGCGGGACCTCACAGTGACCAGATGGCTGGGCCAACTGCAACTGACCGCGGGACCTCACAGTGACCAGATGGCTGGGCCAACTGCAACTGACCGCGGGACCTCACAGTGACCAGATGGCTGGGCCAACTGCAACTGACCGCGGGACCTCACAGTGACCAGATGGCTGGGCCAACTGCAACTGACCGCGGGACCTCACAGTGACCAGATGGCTGGGCCAACTGCAACCGACCGCGGGACCTCACAGTGACCAGATGGCTGGGCCAACTGCAACTGACCGCGGGACCTCACAGTGACCAGATGGCTGGGCCAACTGCAACTGACCGCGGGACCTAACAGTGACCAGATGGCTGGGCCAACTGCAACTGACCGCGGGACCTCACAGTGACCAGATGGCTGGGCCAACTGCAACTGACCGCGGGACCTCACAGTGACCAGATGGCTGGGCCAACTGCAACTGACCGCGGGACCTCACAGTGACCAGATGGCTGGGCCAACTGCAACCGACCGCGGGACCTCACAGTGACCAGATGGCTGGGCCAACTGCAACTGACCGCGGGACCTCACAGTGACCAGATGGCTGGGCCAACTGCAACTGACCGCGGGACCTCACAGTGACCAGATGGCTGGGCCAACTGCAACTGACCGCGGGACCTCACAGTGACCAGATGGCTGGGCCAACTGCAACGCAACTGACTGCGGGACCTCACAGTGACCAGATGGCTGGGCCAACTGCAACCGATCGCGGGACCTCACAGTGACCAGATGGCTGGGCCAACTGCAACTGACCGCGGGACCTCAGTGACCAGATGGCTGGGCCAACTGCAACTGACCGCAGGACCTCACAGTGACCGGATGGCTGGGAGATGATGTGGGCCTATGCAGTATATTGAAGTGTTTGAAACAAGCTTCACGTTCATATTTGACGAACAAAACTAAAAGGAACAACTCGGAAGAACAATGGACGACAAGGTTGCGTCGCCTGTGGGTACAATTATTATGCAGTGTTGAGCAAATGGCGCTAAGTAGTGCTACAAACAAGCCCGTTTTCTTCTGCCGCTACATCGATGAATCATGAGATGCATGAACAAATATCCACGCAGAACTTTTACATTTCATCACTTACATCGACAGCCTACACCGCACTTGACAGCAAATATGCGACCGAATTTTACATAAAACCAAACCATTCGTGCACCACACACTTCATTACCTGTCAGCGCATCCGATGGCTACCAAGAAATTCCTTATTTGATCCGAATATCAACGAGCGACACGCCTGTCGACAGACGAGGCTGCCACAAGACCAACCGGGAAGATCGACAGACTTTTCGAACATAACGGGTAACCATCCCAACTTCTAAATCGATTGAAACGAGGCTCTCCGCCCCACCAATCGACCGAACAAACATAGAAAAAGAAGAGCGCGACCAGAACACCCCAAGCCATAGATTGATTTATAACATTTCCATATGCCGACGAAAAGCTCACAGTTAAATCAACTGAGTCACCAGGTGTTCGCTGTGTCATCAGCGAGTCGCCTGGGCGAACACCTCAACCTTGTTAGTTGGGCCAGACATCTACCAACCTCAATCAGCTGCGGTCTTTGCATCAACAGCGGCCAATAGGTCAGCTACATTGGCGAGACAACTCGCTACGTTCCACAGCCATTCAATAAGCATCAACGAGTTGCAAGAAAAAAAATCAGGACGTTGGACACACCTTTGGGACACCATTTCTAGAAAAGCCCACAGCTGAAGCGGCATAACTTCTGCCACCATATTGATAACATACCTCCTGGAGATTATTAAAACATGCAAAGACCACCCTCAGCGCGAAATTACTGAGTCAATGTGCATTCGCGAGTTTAGACCTAAGTTAAACAGTAACCTTTCATACTGCCGTTTGGTAAGGTGAATGAGTGCATTGTCATCTTAATTTTTTTGCTAGCTTTCGCTATTCATAGTAGTGCTCTTGTGTAACATTCAAGTGTGTGCAAATAAAATCTGCCGGGTATCAATGTGTCGTTTGATGTCGCTTCGTTCAATGAATGGACCATGGGTTGTGCCCGAAACATAAAACGAGTAATCAAACGTCTGCGTCATTGTAAGGAAGGCCACTTTAAAAGAACATACTATGAAGACTAGATCAGTTCATGCACGCATTTCGTAATTGGGCTGTGATCTTAATATAGCCACCACAGATAAACAAAAATAACTTGACAGTCCGATGAGCATGGACTTGACAGTCCGATGAGCCAAGCCTTCGGAAGTTGCATGCCACACACCGTCCATCACACAGCGCCTATGGAAACATGAACATGAACACCATCACACAGCACATATGGAAACATGAACATCAACACCATCAACATACAAACTCAGCGACCGACGCAACTCGGAGATCAATCTGAATTGATGTATGAGGGACGAGGGTGGCAAATCAACATTTCGCCAAGCTTTTCGATAGCGTCCAGCGACCGAACAGTTAATCTCCTGCGATTACACACAGCCCAGGTGGCTTTGCTTGCTTGGGCTGAAGGGCTTATCGATTACAGGAACAACTGGAAGCTTACTTGGTGATTTTCTCCTGTTTGGCCGGCTCTTTTGAAGGACTATCGGTAACGTATGACGGCTCGGAGACGGACACGTCTGTTCCACTGGTACCGTCCGCTGCTGTAGTGCACAGGTCAGATCAGGTCAACCCACATGTGTATTTCGCTGGTGTCGTCCACTGGTGCAACACACAGGTCAGATTCATCACAACGATTACGAGATGACATCGTTCACCTTGTAGCACACTGGTCATGCTGGGCCAGTCAGCACTAGGGGTGGCAAATGTGCGGCAAAGGGGCGGGGATGGCCGAGTGGTTAAGGTGTTAAGCTCTGGGTACCAAAGGTCCAGGGTTCAACACGCGCACCAATCAGGACGTTTCCCAATCCCGCGGCCCAACGGCGGAACAGTGTGGGCGGCACCATCAGCCGTGCTCGTGCATAAAGTGCGTCATGAAACATCCAATAGGCAAAAGACAATGAGCGGCAAATGCAAGGATATCTCAGTGAGGACCGGCTCTTACGCGCCTTTTTGACCGGTCATACACATTGAACAATCTGGCGATAAATCCTGAAGTATTTGAAATAATTACGGCTTGCTAATTGCTGAAAACAACAGATTATCGATAATAGTGGTTCATAGCTCAGACATGCTCTTGATATACAGCTTTGAAAGCAACAGCAATAGAAGCCACAAAAAACGTCAGTTCGCTTCGCCAGACATTGAACAGTAGAATATAGCTGGGACCAGGCTTAAATACAAATACAGTATACGTGTCATCAGACTAGCATTGTAGCACATTATATTAAGATCGTGTATCAATATCCTTGCTCCTTGTGAATGGTTGTATCAGTAATGTATATCACTTACTTCAAAATTTGCGTAATTCTAATACGAGGGGAAAACAAGCATTCTCTACAGGATTTTTATATGGGCAGACTTCCATAGTTACAGTAAATTTCCAAATATATGTATCTTAAAATGCACAGCTTAATACTTACCTTCCTACTACAGACGGGAAAATTGCCACCATGGACGAAGTTTGATTAATTCATCTTCGACTGATCCCTCACATGCTGCGCACCACATCCAAGATATCCATCATTTTACGACTGGATCAACAATTCACAACTCAATATCATTAGGTCTTCAAACTTCACATTGCATCCTCTACAATACAATCAATATTTCATGGTCAGACTGCCTGCCGTATAACCGATTGATGCGCCGTTTTCGTCTTCATCCTACACTCCTTGACATTAATGTGATTCGGTGTTCACTGCAAAGTTCCCAAAATTAAAAATAAAGTGCTGAATCACCAGTGAATACATTCCCAGCAAAACCAACCTGGGAAGCGCAGCATACATCGGATAAATTAATGAGAACCAAAGGCCAAACAACATAATTACCTCACATTAATTACTGCTACCCCCATTCAAGGTTTGCTTAGACTTTGTTCCCAAAAAGTAAATGGAATGTTCGAACACTTCTTTTTGGCCCATTTAATGTGAAGCAATATGTAAAGCGGGATAATATGATTCAATGTAAGCGCATTTGTCTAATGTAATTCAGTGTATATTTAATGTAAGTGTATTTCAAACATATAACTCCGAAAATGTTTTACCAATATAGGCCTCCATGGTTGAAAACGATTCATGTTCACGTCAGCTATCGTTCCACAGACCACTTCGTGCTTGCTGAACATTCTGACGCCTAGACATTCTGAGCCTGTGCCACCACAATTCTTCTCAGTATGTCATTAGTGCGCCAGTGACGCGAAACAACAACTCCTTCCAAAGCTTCGATCTGGATTCGTGATGCTGATCAGTATGTGGCGCCATGAGATACAGGGACAGTAAAGGTAATTCCACAAAGTTAATAGAGCTTGCTAGAATGGTACTTGCAAAATATACATGAACTAAAATTATACCCAAATAATTTAAACTTATCCACAAGCAACCGTATCCAATAGCAAAACTCTGTCCGTGGGATTCACGGTATATAATTCTACAAGTCACCAGCCGATCGTCGCATTCTTGTAGAGGTTTGCATGCCACATTATTTTGAGGAGTCATCCTTGTTTAATGACCATCATGCGTTTCCAGGTTGGGGTTAGGTTGGGGTTAGGTTGGGGAATAGTACCTGGTGTTGTTTCTGATCTCATTGCTGTGCTTGTCATCATCAATGGTTGCCTGATGCATTGTTTTAGCCAGACAGTTCACGGTTGCAGCGAAATAATCCTTAGAATTTGAGTGCACGCTGAAGACGAACGCGACGCAGGAAGCAAAAGTAAGGCAGTTGCAATTTAATTTACGACTGCCAGTTAATAGGTTGCAATATATCGTGTACTTAATGCATTACAACATACGTTACGTCGTCGGTACGTCGTATATGTGCAATATGTTGATGTTTCTGTACTATTTTGTGAATCTTTATGGCTATTCTAAGAAACATCCAATTCTGACGTCTCTCCATCATATGTGTAATGTGTAACTATGATATGGTAAAATACATACATGTGGCCATTCCCTAAGTAACTAGGTATATGCCTGAAAAATAGGCATATAGGCATTATAGTACAAGACACAGATAATACAAAAAGGCATATTATCACGTGTAGCCAAAAAAAAAGCAGGGGACTAATTAGTTCCCCTTAATTTATAAGTGTATTGCCTTTAGAGTAGAATACCATGATGTTTGAAGAGTGAGGAATACTTCAGTTTGGATATCATAATCTGGAATCATAATCTGGAAGTGGTATGGTGTGCTTAGTAAATACATGATGCAACATTTTGCAGATGATCGAATACTGAATGATTCAAAGCTTGGTATCTACGTGCCTACTCTTAATTGTGCTGCTTCCTTGATTCATGACTGTAACTAATGGACATGAACCTGTGTGTTTAAAAAAAACTGTTTTGCAATAATCATGCTGTTACCATCAATACTTGTAATTTGGTGGTGGTTATTGGTTTTACGACACATCGACCATTGAGTCATGTAGCGTGGCCAATCTCTCACGCTGATTGGTCGCGGGCGAAGAGTATCGGCAGGTGAGACTCGAACCCGCAATCTTTGGATTGTGAGACGGGCAACTTACCCCTAGACTACTCGTCCCCCACTTGTCATTTGAAAAGGAAGTCTTGGGAAGAGGCATATTTTCAATTCATATACTGGGAGTGAACGAGGCTTTCCAAAGTGATGTGAATGTCCTGTATGCCATTAACTAAAAAAAGCAATGGTACTACTTTATGTGAAAAATGTGCTGAAAGGACTGGTCTTTTGACTGAGCTTTAGCTGATTCGACCGGGCCCCAGCCGGGCTTGGCACCATCAGACCGGCCGGTCCCGGGCTTCGGTCCCAGAATGTTTGGTATTTGCCACCTCTAGTCAGCACACACAGGCACAGTAGGCACGGCTACAGCAGGCACAACTGTTGCAGTCGACGGCATCAGGACAAGTAATGCTCGGTAATGTCATCGCATGTGCAGTTCCTACACACATGTATGGCAATATCCCACTATAGTAGTGTAGTAACACCAGCAAAAACAGCAAAGTGCAATGCAAAATGAAATGAAGTGAAGTAACTATAAAATGGCTACGGATGTCATAATCGAGAATAGCCGTTGGTTGGTTGGTTATTGGTTTTAACACAGATACGAGACGAGACGAGCAGAGACGTGAGAGACGAGACGTGCTTGTGAGACGAGCATCTTCCCCCCAAAACGACGCCGTACAGATGAGTTAGTGGGGTGAGAAGAGCCGTTTTATGAATGACGACATAAATCAATGCGTTGGCAACTGACACGACACGTGGTGGTATGAACGCGACTGCAGTGGAGATAGTGCGCTCGTGATCCGACCCCACGTCGGGAATGTAGCTATCGTATCCTGTATAAGAAGTGCACCAGCCGGTTAACGGTGTTTGATGCTCGTTGAGTGAGTGGCCAGTCGCCTGATACAACAACACTAGTGTCACCAACGGACAAGCTGCAAAACACAAGTTGCTGGTCAACTTACAGTCGTCAGCGCGGTCACGGTCGTGAGTTGAGCGGCGGCTGTAGGTGGCCGGAGGGTCGCGGATCAGGCGCTGTCCAGAGGCACACCCGGCCGCTGCTGGTGCCGCCGCCGCCGCCGCCTCCGTCGGCTCCTCCGCACACTCGGCAGCAATCTGAGTCGCAGCACGCACGTACATCTCACAACCACCAGGGAAAATACCATCGCATAAACACATCACAGCACGTCGGAAACATCTCGCCATCAGCTGTCAAATTACCGTCACTGAAACACGATCCAGGCCAGCCGGTGTACAGATGGGCGCCGCGACCACCAGCGGTCACAGTACCGTCACTGAAACACGACCCAGGGCAGCCGGTGTACAGATGGGCGCCGCGACCACCAGTGGTCACATTACCGTCACTGAAACACGACCCAGGCCAGCCGGTGTACAGATGGGCGCCGCGACCACCAGCGGCAAAAGTACCGTCACTGAAACACGACCCAGGCCAGCCGGTGTACAGATGGGCGGCGCCACCACCAGCGGCAAAAGTACCGTCACTGAAACACGACCCAGGCCAGCCGGTGTACAGATGGGCGGCGCCACCACCAGTGGTCACATTACCGTCACTGAAACACGACCCAGGCCAGCCGGTGTACAGATGGGCGCCGCCACCACCAGCGGCAAAAGTACCGTCACTGAAACACGACCCAGGCCAGCCGGTGTACAGATGGGCGGCGCCACCACCAGCGGCAAAAGTACCGTCACTGAAACACGACCCAGGGCAGCCGGTGTACAGATGGGCGGCGCCACCACCAGCGGCCAGATAGCCGCCGACGTACCTCCGCCACACCGCCGGCC
Organism: Ashinkailepas kermadecensis; assembly: GCA_034440615.1. Lineage (NCBI taxonomy): Eukaryota > Metazoa > Arthropoda > Thecostraca > Neolepadidae > Ashinkailepas > Ashinkailepas kermadecensis. The sequence continues at coordinate 186,029 of JAOTOM010004448.1, forward strand.
GTCTCCTGTACGATGACAGTCAGCTCCTTGGGGCCGACGTCCACCTTGGAGGCTCGCAGCTGCTGGGCCAGGTGGATACGCTTGTTGATCATGGCGTGGCTGCAGGTGCCGAAGTTGGCCGCTGTCCGCTTGCTGAGGTGCTGCATCTCCATGGGCAGGTACAGCTTACCTGGCGATAGGAAAGCCACCATCGTCGCCGCAGTACACATTGTTCGCTTAGAGCTGCTTGTTCGCCTAAGAACTTCTGACTGAAGTGCTGTCTTTTCACGTGCGGGAGTTGCTGACCAGTGGTCATTTTTCACTAGCACATACTGTTCTGGAGGGGAATGACGGTTTCGAAAGTGTTGTGATCTGCCCATGTGATCTTAATTAAACAAACACCAATGGTACTACTTTATATGCAAACAACATGTACTTAAAAACGGGCCTTTTGACTGCACTCAGTTCATTTGGGCGGGCCCCAACCGGGTTTAATCACATCTGATCGGCCGGTCCGGGTACTCGGTCCAAATTTTTAATATTCGTGTCACCTCTATTACACACCTACATATTCTGAACTGGTCGCCCACCTCCGTACCTGACCAACGGGTCAACGCATGCAAACACCGTGCACACGCAAGCTCGATTAGGCCTATCAAAACTACAAAGCATATCAATTTCTAATACTGGTAAAATGGTGGTTGATCATGGCCGTTCCTGTGCCATCACACTGAAAACACACCACTTTGTCCTTCACTGTCCACTGCATCTACGACATAGATAACAGCTGACACAACGTCTCGGCTGAATTAACTACAACTGCTTTCTACTTCCAGACAGACACAGTCGAGGTATTGTTGCAGCGGACAAACACCACCAACTACCTGCTGTAGAGTGGCAGCGGACGAACACCACCAACTACCGGCTGTAGAGTGGCAGCGGACGAACACCACCAACTACCTGCTGTAGAGTGGCAGCGGACGAACACCACCAACTACCTGCTGTAGAGTGGCAGCGGACGAACACCACCAACTACCTGCTGTAGAGTGGCAGCGGACGAACACCACCAACTACCGGCTGTATAGTGGCAGCGGACGAACACCACCAACTACCGGCTGTAGAGTGGCAGCGGACGAACACCACCAACTACCGGCTGTATAGTGGCAGCGGACGAACACCACCGCAACTACAGGTCGTAGAGTGGCTGCACGTTTTCAAAAGTTCATGCAAAATAATAGTTTGTTCGCTCAAACAGAAAGGCAGCCACAGATGTCGACTGCAACACACCGGCGCCGCCACACGGCTCGCGCACCATGTCGGCCAGGCAGCTATGCTACAGTAACTACCAGCAGGTGGTGCCTCGGGATCATCACTGAGCTTCTGCACCACCACCTGCACTATGCTGCTTCAGTAGTACATACATTTCACGTCAATAAATGTAATTGTTGCAAGCCTCAGCAGCAAACACTGCAATGGCACTGTCCACCAGTACTGTCGTGAACTTCTGAAGTTTGAATGGAGACCCACAGTTGAGGACAATTGCTTTTACCTCACCTATTTTTTACATAATTAAGTATCACTTTTACTATCTATTACATGTCATGATCCATATTTGGACCTTTAAAGGGCACATAGCTTCTGGCAGCAGCACTGCCGACTGGTAAATGCAACAGATCCAATATTGGTATCGTCACCATCACCAATCAACAGGACATAGAAAATCGCTCATAAATAGGCACTATCCACAAACATTTGTTTTTTTTAAGCAGTTGTCTTTTGGCTTCACCCCTCCTCCCCCTCCACTCTACACAGGGTCAATTTCCGGATACTGCAGCAATATTAGCGAACACTGCAGACACCACCCATCAATGCCAGAGCGATAGCGCACCACTATACGTGGTAGCGTGGACAATGGCCATACCGCGCCGTGCCATCACATCGCTCACCGTTGACGAAGTTTGGGTCGGCCGGCTTGCGGAAGTACATGGGCGGGATGCGCGGCTCAGATGGGAAGTCGCGCATCTCGAAATTGGTCGTCTTGGTGAGCAGCAGACCCATAGCCAGGTCGCACACAGCCCACAGCTTATGGTTCGCGGCCTCGTCCTCGCTGCGCACCGCGTCCAGATGGTTCTTCATCCGCTCCACCAGCGCCTTGTAGAAGCCGAAGCAGTAGTTTTCGTTTTTGGTGATGAGCGGTTCAAGGATGAACCTACCGAAGGAGAGAGGGGTGAGCAGGGTGCGCGAGCTCAACAGCAGAGCAGGGGCGAAAACCCACCAGCGCACATATCTGCATGAATCACAATCATAGAAGAGACCCCTAGCCAGCTTCGGTTCATTCCCTTATCGGAAGTGAAACATGTAACATCCACGGCACACAGAAAGGGCACGCAGAGCACGTGCCTTGCGATGCATCTATCTTCTCACAGGAAGCCATCGGGAGATATTTCCCTTCCGCAGTTGAGAATATTTGTTCTAGAAAGTAGTGCACTCGGAGTATCATAGCTCACGCGCTGTGACTGACCAATAGGCCCTAAAAGTACCAGAAGTGGTGGAGGACCAGCCTCGGGCTGTGGTAGACAAACTCAGTCCAGTAGACGTAGTCAAAGATGTAGACGGAGTCCCATTATGTCTCCATCCACGTCTTTGTCTACATGCACTAAATAGGATTTGCATACTATGTCCAAGTTGGTCATCTACTTCTATCTCCATTTTAATTCAATGTCTGTGTTGACGACTATCTATGTTCTTGCCACAGTGGACTCGCGCATCGGCAGTCATAACTGGCCATATGCTGATGGCATGGTATTCCTCTTTCCCCTACATCATATAGCATTGAGAAACTCCTGAACCTATAAGGCCACGCAAAGGAACATTTTGTAATTTACACTTACAATACGAAAAAAGTGTGATGTGATGTGTTTCCGTATGCATCAGCATATGATGTGCCTTAGCAACACCACGTACTAGCACTATACAGGAAATGAATTGGCGTACGTACCTCGGCTTTGTCATTGTTACCTCGAATTCCGACCGCGGCAGTGCGGAGATACCAGTACCACAGTGATACCAGTACGAATGTCGCAGTGTCGTTTACCTACCGAGGCAATTCTGTCATAGACAATTCGTAATGTGCTCGTATCACATGAAACGGTTATGGTATTTTGCACACTATTGAATGCAATACAGACTATCTTTGTGGCACTATGTCTCAGTATCGAGAAGTTCAGGGTATGTTTAAGCTATGTTGTTAGACTCCCTTTGGGCACAATAAATCATGTAGTGTATGAAATATGCTCACTCAGGAACGTATTCACAATTCCGATGCAAATGCTGAGGAAGGCCTACTGGAGTTTCTTGACGCCACTAACGCATCGAGCGAAATGATTACGGTCGTGTCCAGCAGTGACATTCGACACGTATATCCCGCATGTAGGATGTGTCATCACTATTTCCAAAGCGAGGTATGGTGGTCCAAGTTGTGGATATAAGCGAGTGTTCGTCGGTGAATATCAAAATTATCCTCGAGTGTGTGCATATGTTACGGCATTTCAACATTCCAATGCCGTGCCCAATACCCATGTGGCGATTCACCCACTCTGCTTCATGGTTGATGTCCAATACTGGACAGGAAGTAAACACACTTCGGCACGGTGGCGGAAGGCCGAAGCCTCAATAAGAGTGACCTCGTTGGGGGCCGAAGCCTCAATAAGAGTGACCTCGTTGGGGGCCGAAGCCTCAATAAGAGTGACCTCGTTGGCCGAAGCCTCAATAAGAGTGACCTCGTTGCTTCCTCTATCAGTGCTTGCATCAGTTTGCTATGGATGGCTGTGTGTTGTTGGTTCCTGCAGTGTAGGATGCTTGTGTTGCTGCGTGCATATGCTAACTTCGCTGCTTCCAGTTATGCTGTTGCGCGCATGGCTATGCTATTGTGTGCTTGTGTGTGCTGGTTCCTATGCATGGCCCAGGTCTTGCATGCATACTAATCTGTACGCACTAATCGCCGGTTTTCCTCTGAACAGAGCTGGAATCTTGCGGGAAAACACCGAACGTTATGTGGGATGGTCGGGGAGCCGACGCAGTTTACAGGCTTAGTGCATACCTAGCAGCTTCCGACGCAAAGAAAGGCACGTATCGTTGGACTCTTTCAACAAATTAGTAACCGGAAAGGTGCCCAAGGCACCAATGATAATGCGGAGTTATGTGGTGCATTGTGCCTCGTGTTCATTTAGCTGTCGTAGCTGCGCTGTCGCAGACAAGACATGCATGGTCGAACCTAGACCGGGTCAGGGAGCGACAAAGTTGCAGTAGAGTTGGTCTACCTATACCATATGATGTTCGTCCAACCACCTTCACACAATTAATCGATTCCTTACCCCTCCTAACAGGATCTGATCCAGGACCCTTTACTCACCAGAGGCAGGACCGGATCCGGGTAAGGTACTCGATATCGTCGTGCTCCACGAAGTCCGGATCGTGCGCCAGGATTGGCACAGCGAACACCAGCATGTAGTCGGGCATGATGTGAGGCAGCTGGTCAGCGGCCCGCTCCGCTGTCAGGTCAAGTCAGACACGCACATCAACACCACGGACATCAGTTGTCACAGACATCAGCCACCATGGACGTCAGCCGCCACAGACATCAGCTGCCATGGACGACAGCCGCCACAGGCATCAGCTACCATGGACGTCAGCCGCCACAGACATCAGCCACCATGGACGTCAGCCGCCACAGACATCAGCTGCCATGGACGACAGCCGCCACAGGCATCAGCTACCATGGACGTCAGCCGCCACAGACATCAGCTGCCATGGACGACAGCCGCCACAGGCATCAGCTGCCATGGACGACAGCCGACACAGACATCAGCCACCATGGACGACAGCCGACACAGACATCAGCCACCATGGACGTCAGCCGCCACAGACATCAGCTGCCATGGACGTCAGCCGCCACAGACATCAGCCACCATGGACGTCAGCCGCCCAGACAACAGCCATTATGGACGTCAGCCGCCACAGACATCAGTTACCATGGACGTCAGTTGCCACAGCCATCAGTCACCATGGACGTCAGCCGCCCAGACAACAGCCATTATGGACGTCAGCCGCCACAGACATCAGTTACCATGGACGTCAGCCGCCACAGGCATCAGCTACCATGGACGATAGCCGCCACAGGCATCAGCTGCCATGGACGTCAGCCGCCACAGGCATCAGCTACCATGGACGATAGCCGCCACAGGCATCAGCTACCATGGACGATAGCCGCCACAGGCATCAGCTGCCATGGACGACAGCCGCCACAGGCATCAGCCACCATGGACGTCAGCCGCCACAGGCATCAGCCACCATGGACGTCAGCCGCCACAGACATCAGCTACCATGGACGTCAGCCGCCACAGGCATCAGCTACCATGGACGATAGCCGCCACAGGCATCAGCTACCATGGACGTCAGCCGCCACAGGCATCAGTCACCATGGACGCCACATACATCAGCTGCCATGGACGTCAGCCGCCACAGGCATCAGCTACCATGGACGTCAGCCGCCACAGGCATCAGCTGCCATGGACGACAGCCGCCACAGGCATCAGCCACCATGGACGTCAGCCGCCACAGACATCAGCTACCATGGACGTCAGCCGCCACAGGCATCAGCTACCATGGACGTCAGCCGCCACAGACATCAGTTACCATGGACGTCAGCCGCCACAGGCATCAGCTGCCATGGACGTCAGCCCCCAGGGTGGGGGCCTGCGAAAGCGACGCGCGCCGTCCTGGCTGGACGTCCCGCCACAGGCATCAGTCACCATGGACGATAGCCGCCACAGGCATCAGCTACCATGGACGTCAGCCGCCACAGGCATCAGCTACCATGGACGTCAGCCGCCAGACATTAGCTGCCATGGACGTCAGCAGCCCAGACATCAGCCACGATGGACGTCAGCCGTCAATGACATCAGCCACCCAGAGATGTCAGCACCCAAAACATTAGTCTCACATACATTGCCGGCTTGTAACGGAGTCTCCAACTAACTAGCTTTATACAGGCGAAAATGCTTCCATTTTAATGACACAGGTTTGCTATTACGGGCAAGACTATACTAAAGACACAACTAAAACTACTTTTTTTTTAATCTGACAGTAGCACGCTAGCTACAAGCGATGAGAAGTGGGATGACCCTATTAGAGGGATGTTGGGCGGGTGCACTTTCCGACAAATGCCACAGTCTGTATGTCGGTGCTGGACGGGCGAGGAGATGGTGAGGGGGCGGGGAGTCTCACCACTCAGCTACTGGTGAGCCGGGGGAGGAGATGGTGAGGGGCGGGAGTCTCACCACTCACAGCCACCAGCGAGCCGGGGGAGGGGATGGTGAGGGTGAGTTCCACCACTCACAGCCACCAGCGAGCCGGGGGAGGGGATGGTGAGGGTGAGTTCCACCACTCATAGCCACCAGCGAGCCGGGGGAGGGGATGGTGAGGGTGAGTTCCACCACTCACAGCCACCAGCGAGCCGGGGGAGGGGATGGTGAGGGTGAGTTCCACCACTCACAGCCACCAGCGAGCCGGGGGAGGTGATGGTGAGGGACGGGAGTCACACCACTCACAGCCACCAGCGAGCCGGGGGAGGGGATGGTGAGGGTGAGTTCCACCACTCACAGCCACCAGCGAGCCGGGGGAGGGGATGGTGAGGGTGAGTTCCACCACTCACAGCCACCAGCGAGCCGGGGGAGGGGATGGTGAGGGTGAGTTCCACCACTCATAGCCAACGGTGAGCAGAGGGCGGGGAGTCCCACCACTCACAGCCACCGGTGAGCAGCAGGTTTTTGATGACGTCGCGCCGTTTGGCGATGTCTGCCGCCATGTAGCCGCGCACGGTGGCCTTAAGCCGCTTGTCGGGCTCCTGGCCGGCCAGCGCGTACATGCCCATGAAGTCGAGCGGCAGGCACTTGTGGGGGATTCCGCGACTGAGACCCTTGTGCAGCTTCCCGGCAAACTTCTCCCGAACCTGCATGCATTCGTCCTGAGGCCCAGGCGGGCTGGTTATTAGGGTCTGTGGGCGCGTCAATTCTAGTGATATATTGCGCCGTGGATAGAGACGGGTCAAGAGTTACACAGATAACAGGTCAGAGGACTGTGACACGTCTCACGCGCACGTCATCAATCACGTACACCTCACACACATCATATTCCACGATGGTGAGCCGGATGTCCTGATGACGGGGCAAATCACTACAGAGCAGGGTGTCAGGCATGCAGGGAGGCAGGTATGTAGGTAGGTAGGCAGGCAGGTAAGCAGGTATGTAGGTAGGTAGGTAGGTTGCACATACTTGTATCCGAATCGGAAGCAAGATGCCGGCACGGACGAAAAACGATGCGTTTTTGGGGAATATTTATTTGCGAGGCGAGCTTCAAGGACGTGAAAGAAGAACCATTACATAGCTCACATGATGGTTGGCATTTGGGCCTTCATCACACTCGAGCCATACCGAGCATATCCCGTCCGGAGGGGCGTCACCTTTCCATTGGGGGCACATGTCTCCAGTGCCCCCCCCGCATCCGCCACTGGCCCAAATGGCTTTGAGAAAGTTCGATACAACACTTCCATTCAGTCGATTAGCTGATCTGAGTTACGGCCACAACCGCTGGTAGCGCCCATGTCGCAGATGGGTGATCGGCCACACGCTACACTCGGGTTTTTGGCTTGCACTTTTTCTGGCAGTTACCATGAAGGTGAATCGGTTGAAGGCAGTATGTTGTGGGCGCACCAGTCGATGTAAAGAAAGTGGGGTGTCTAGGGATTAATACGTGTTGTCAGTAACAGCATCTGCGTGATTCACGTTCTGACGCGACATTTAACCCATTCAATTCAATCCCATCCACCATTTAATCAGCACGCAAAAAATGAGAAGATTTTCAACAGAGGATAATGCCCCATATGACAGCACGCCAGGACGCAACTGTAGTTCACACCATGATGGAGACAAAAGGATGTTGGCAAGCTTGACTAGAACGGCCATCAACAAAGACAGACTGTGGACCTGAAGGTGGTCAGCATGAAAAGAATGTACACCTACGACCATCAGCAGGAAGACTAGAACTCACGGCCATCAGCAGGGACAGACTGTAGACCTGACGGTGGTCAGCATGGAAAGAATGTACACCTGACGACCATCAGCAGGGAGACTAGAACTCACGACACGACCACCAGCAGGGAGACTAGAACTCACGGCCATCAGCAGGGACAGACTGTAGAACTGGTCGGCGGTGAACTGGTCGCCGACGCCCTTCTGTTCGCAGATCTTGAGCATTGCGGCGCCGGCAGCGTACCGCAGCCAGGCGGCCTCCGGCTTACTGCGGCAGTCGTGAAAGACGGAGCTGAAGCCGGTACTGAAGCTCACAGAAACCTCAACTTTAAACACTGTATTTCATGCACATTCTGCAGATGATCATGTTGAGTGTTCGTCGGTTATTGTTTTTTCACGACACGTCGACCGTTGAGTCATATAGCGTCGCCAATCTCTCACGCCGATTGGTCGCGGGCGAAGAGTAGCGACAGGTGAGACTCGAACCCACAATCTTTCGATTGTGAGACGAGCATCTTACCCCTAGACCACTCGTCCCCTGTTGAGTCTTCGTCGGAAAATCACAAAATACAAAGCATAAAACGCTCCAGAATTGAAAATTTGCCATAGATGCATGTACAAATATTTCAACAAATCATCTGAATAACATGTCATATCCCGTCCTTCCGTAAACGTTCCATAAACGTTTGACTGAGGTGTCGTGCGGAACCGATAATGAGCAATGAGGTTAGTTCACGTGAAATTAGTGTAGCTGTCAATCGCGAAGGCACCAATCTTTTTTTAATATATATAGCCACGATAAGCTGGCTGTCTGACAGATTGCACTTCTACAGCAGTCAGCATTTTTGTCCAGTTCCGAAATACCCATTTCGGGAGGATATTTTTAATTCCTTCACATGCGTTTTCGCCAGTTTTCGGTGTTCATCCATTCTGAAGCGTGGTCTGATGATATTTCTGCTGTCTAGTAACGTGGCATACGCGCGATTAAAGCGAAACCCCTTCGTCAAAATTCCGCACCGTTTCCAGTGTTAGGGTGGCCTCTTTCGCTTACAAACTAGCTTCGAATATACACAGTTATACGTTAAAAGTGTATTCCAATGTTTTTATAGAATGATGTGATATATATATATATATATATATATTATCAATTCACATCACTGCTTCACCTCTTCTTGGTGGATGGCAATAACGGCAATAACTGCGGCTACATGTATTATTATCAGCTGACTGATGGGGCCTAGCAATGCAGCCGAAGTCAGCAGACCAGGTGCCGGCGCGGCACTTGCGAGGTTGCTGTAACCCAGTGGTGTATGCATGGGTGTGCAGGTGAATACCGAGGGAGGAATGTGATGCGACCATAGCCTGTTCGTGAACAGGATTCATGTCTATATGACGGAGGAACCTATCATTGCTTCATTATCCACTTCCAGTTTATGTCCGATATTGAATATCTGGCATTGTGAGATTCATTGCGCGTGAGCGAACGATACAATGTGCTTTCAAAGAAAAACGCAAATAGCCTATGGACAGCGATGCAAGAAAACGCTCCGCTAAGTGGCGAATCAGACAGAACGATCCGGCAGGACCTTCCCTGCTAATGATAAATTATTCGTGAAATAGGGTGGAATATACCACTCTCTGAACACTAAATTGACATCCTCCCAACGGAGCATCGACATCGTGCTTCGTGGTGAGACTTTATGAAGTCTTCATATCTAATCTCCAACAGTGTCTTGTTAATAAGTATCATCCTGATACCCACCATTGCGGATTGTGATGCACGAACATCTCTTAGCACAATTACAGGTAAGAGGATTGCCTACGATGTGGTCTGTTATGCAATACCAGTCGATAAGGATATGTATTTTGCATCGTTATCGGAAAAAGTTAGCAAAAAATTAGGTATCTCAACATAAAGGAAGAAGGTGCACGTATGAGTAAGCTGTTGATCAGAATTGCTTCAAGAACTTACAAATTATGCTAAATGACATAGCTTCCATTGGAAATTTAGACATCATACTGTACTCGTTTCGACATCGCACACCTTACGAAAAGCTAATATTTTAACACTGTGCCCTGCGATACCGGCGGCAACTTACTTGACCTTGCCCTCTTCCAGCAGGTCGCCGCGGTGGATGATGAAGGCGATCAGCATCCGGAACGTCTTCTGAGCCGAGATAACGTCGTCCTTGAGTCCGATCAGCCAGCGCGCCATCAGCTTCATCGCCTCGAGCTTACAGCGGATCGCCTCTGGTAGTTCGTCCTCGCTACACCACTCGTCCTCCAACTGGCCGCTGTCTGTCAGGTCCTGAGGAACAATCACACGCTCAGATCACCGCCCCAGGGCCTGAGGAGGCCATCGCAAGCCCATATCACAGCCTCAGGTCCTGAACAGCCAATTGCATGCTCCGGTCACCACCTCATGGCCCGAGGTCATCGCACGCCCAGATCACCATCTCAGGGTCTAAGGATATCTCATGCTAGGGTTTCTACAGGATCCTAAGCTTCTGAGGAAGCGAGCCCTGACATGGAAGAAGCATGTGATGGAAGCTCATGACTATTCATGATCAGTTATTAGTTTTTGAAATGTTCACGGCACTTCGGTGCGTGGTTATGAGACCGCACATTTGTCAAACATGTTATCGTTGTACCCAGTCGCATGGCATTGTTCGTGCCGGCGCCGTTCCGGGCTGAACGCAGCCGGCGCGCCCTCCTTGTCTGCTGAAACAGGAATCGAGCTCTGTTCTCCCGGACTCGGAACAACCTTACGACTTGCCCGCTCTCGACCGACCGGTGAAAACGAGCTGGTATCATCCGATCAGATCAGGTCAGCGAGTGGCTGATCTGATCTGATCGCCGAGCCAGAGGAGTCGGTCCAGTTCACGTCCTGAACCACAAACCGCCAGACAACTGGTGGTGACAAGTTAGAACAGGCGCTTGCGTCCCCGAAGAATGGCGGCCGGACGTCGGCACGTCAACTAACTACCGGATGGAATGCGTATAATTGTCATGTTATCGTGTGTGTATATAGTCATGTATCTAGTGAGGAAATGTAAAAGGCTACGGGGCTGATAGACTTGGTCGATAATATCTGGCAGACTTCATGATAGCATGGAAAAACAAAGTCGAGATTTAGAGCCTTATACTGTGATGTAGCAGTTACCATGTAAATCAGAATTGTATCTGCACCTGCAGGACACATATGCATGTGTCTCGACTTGTCCCGGTCCCAGTGTTGGGCAAATTGGCTGTTCCTATATTTTTCACATCCAGAATGCTATCGTTTCATTTTTCCCATTTTGAGGTTATATGGTGCTGACAATGAATTGCTCTGTAATAAAGTGCTCAAGATTCACCGGAAAATGTAAATTGAGATTCTGATGTCACATATTTGAATAAAACGTCCCATCAATATTCAGTTAGCTAAACATTTTCTTCTCCACATCCAGGATTACAAAGTACAAATCGGACCGTGTTCGGGACCGTCTGCGGGCGACAACTTCCGCCCGCCGATTGGCGCCGGTCTGCCCCGCTGACACGGGTTCGTAGGGCACAGCCAGATCCCGTCCTCTCCGATAGAGAATCCGGCTAAAGACAGATCCGTAATGCTGGAGGATAGACAATGTTTTATAGTACACATGATATCGTGCAGGGGGGGGACTGGTTTCACCACCGAGCGTCCACATATTACTACAGATTTATATCCCATACCCACCCGCATGAGGAGATCCTTGACGATGCGCCTCGACACGATGTTCTTGATCTGGATGGGGAACTTGTCGCTAAGGAAGAGCGAGATGTGGCCGAGCGAGACGATCGACGTCCTGTAATGGTCGTTGCCCAGCTCCAGCTGGGATTTGAGCCTCTGCAGGAGTGGAGCATACAGCATCCAGTCAGACTACACTGCCCTCTACATTATAACAAGCAGTGCTAGGCGTACAAATGTTTTTTTTTCCAGGAAGCAACAATTATAAATCACGAACATGGACTTATTTTGCTGCATTAATAAACACAAATTCAGCATGATGATAACCTTGCCAGATTATCATGCATATTGATATGGTTGTTGTAATAAATATGCATCCTAAAAAGCACATTGCCCACAATGCTTGCTCCCATTTTACACTACGATCCTGGAAGTCAAACCTGAAGTCCTGTTCTGCCCACCTCAAGGATTTCAGTGAAGACTCCCTGCTGGTTGTCCGTGACGTTGACGAAGAGGCAGCGGATGGCGTGCTTGGCCTGCTTGGTTGACCCAGACGTGGCCAGCTGCTGGCAGACGGGCACCAGCGCGTCAGACAGCGCGGGAAACTCGGCCGCCAGCGGCCGGTACTTGCCCACAAAGTGCAGCACACCCAGCACCTTGGGCGTCACCAGGTCGTCGTTGACGTTGAGCATCTGCAGCAGCAGCGCCAGGATGTCGTCGTGCAGGAACTGCGCCGCCTGCACGTACGCCATGACGAAGAGCAGCCGCAGTCCGCGGCCGACAGCCGCGCCCGGCTCGATGTTGAGCTCGTGCGCGGTGGCCGGGTCGCGTACGGCCGCGTTCACCAGCTGCACCAGCGCCAGCAGCGCGTCGTGGTCGATCATCACCGACGACACGCGCTCCAGCAACTGCTTGATGGTGTTGTAGTAGAGGTTGGTCATGATGGGCTGGCCGAGCCGCTTCAGCACCATGTTGACGCTGTCCACGCTCTGACGGCACGATACGGTCGGGTTGATGACCGTCTCCATCAGCTGCAGCAGCGGCTCCTCCTCGGACAGGTGCAGGGAAAACTTGCGGATAAACTCTTGCGCCTTGACCGGGTCCGGAAGGAACTTGGAGAGGTAGTTGATGCGCAACGCCTTCTCTTTCTCGCGCTCGTCAGACGCCGGCGCGCGGTGTAGCTCCAGCAGCTCCTGCACCGTCCTCCGCACCCTGTCAATAGTTGACGCCTTGTCAGAGTCAGAGGGCGCGCGGTGCAGCTCTAGCAGCTCCTGCACCGTTCTCCGCACCCTGTCAATAGTTGACGCCTTAGAGAGTAAGAGGTAATGTCAACCTAGTATGACATTGCCAATGACTGTAATCGAGGGCTGGGGTTGTTACGAAAGACTAGTTCATGCGTGACAATCAGCTTTTACCAGCAAAAACCGGTAAAAAATGCCAGAACAGGGCCACAAATTGGTGTTGTCTACATTCCATGCAATATTTTTAGCTCCAATTTTGCCTATCACTAAGTATTATACACTTACGATACGTGACACCCTAACGAATGCATACGAACAGTATGCCCTAAATAACTGAAAAAGAGCAAGCAAAGTATTTGCAGGACCCATACTGGTAAAAAAAAACACCTTTCGACATGTCGGGTATTGCCAGTTGTAAACAACAGTTCAAACAATAGGTTGGTTACGGTCGGATTGTGGTAAAAACTGCCAACCCTGCTAAAATCAATCTCTGAAATTCTTGCACTTGAAATTGCAAGCCAAGATACGGAATGGGACAGGTTGGAGCCAATTTGCAGCATGACACATCAGTGTTAAAATATTGGTTTTTCGTTTGGTGTGAGATGTCGAAACGAGTACAGTAAGATGTCGAAATTCACCATAGAAAACATGTCATTTAACATACCTGATAAGTTCTTCAAACACAATTCTGGTCCAACAGCATACTCATGTGACCTTTTTCCTTTGTGTTGAGATACCTATTTGGAGTTAACTATTTTAGCGATGACGACAAAAACGCCTATCCGTATCAACTGATATTGCATAACAGACCACATCATAGGTAATCATCTTACCTGGAATTGTGCTAAAAAGATGTTTGTGCATCACAATCTGCAGTGGTAAGTATGAGCATGCTGCTTATCAACAAGATGCTGTTAGAAATTAGATATGAAGACTTCATAAAGACTCATCACGAAGCACGATGTCGATATTCGGTTGGGAGGTATGTCAATTCAGTGTTCAGAAAGTGGTATATTCCACCCTATTTCACGAATAATTTATCACTGCACAACATCCACTCGGCACTTACGCAAGCTGCTGCTTCTGCATCTCGATGAAGGCTTTGGTGGCGTTTTCGTCCAGCGTAGCAAACAGATAATAGAGCTTCCTCATGCGCTCGTCAGGTGGCAGCGTGAACGGCACCAGACACGTGTTGACAATGCGCTCCACCAGAAGACGGTCGTCCAGACTGGTCATGTAGTAGCCGTGCAGGATCTTATCCTGGCGAACGACAGGTACACCAAGACTGTGACACGAATCTGGCAACCGGTCGGCCGATCCGTCACACGAAGCCGACAATCGGGCGACCAATCCGTCACACGAGCCGACAATCGGGCGGCCAATCCGTCACACGAGGCCAACAATCGGGCGACCAATCAGTCACACAAGGCCGACAAGCGGGCGACCAATCCGTCACACGAGGCCGACAATCTGGCGACAAATCAGTCACACGAGGCAGACAATCTGGCGACCAATCGGTCACACGAGGCAGACAATCTGGCGACCAATCGGTCACACGAGGCAGACAATCTGGCGACCCATCAGGCTCACAGCAGCCATCCTTGAGCAATGGCCTACGCTCAAGGCTCAAAACAAAAAACAACTCCTAAATCTCAGAATATTAGCTTCGTAACTATATCAGAGGCGGAGGACTGCTCCGGTGACAAAAGACAAGGCACTGCCCTCGGGGCGTGCTATCAGATCGAAGGATCTGCGTAAAGGCAGACCATGCCTGTGAATCCGATGCCGCGGGCGCTAATCGGTCAGCGTTAATACCGTGGCACGACGAACACGCCCCAGTTACTGCCATCTCCTGGGTAGGAGCCACCGCGGGCGATGGTCGGTCAGCGTTAATCCCGTGGCACGACGAACACGCCCCAGCTACTGTCATCTGGGCACAATCCAGCCGAGAAGTGTAGCCAGCGCCGACTTAAGCCAAGGTCCTTGCACTGTCCAAACAGGAGCACAAGCCAGCTACCCCATCGGGGTGGTATTCGTTGAGCAAAATTTTGATTTGGTTCTCAAAGAACTAAGTACGTACCCGGCCTATTCTGGTCCAGCAAGATGAAAACAAAACTAAGATACTTCAATCAAGTTGGGACGATATTGCAGAAAGAGGGCAGAACAAATCAACAATGATGTTTCCAGTATTAAAATAATGGTTTTTCGTTAGGTGAGATGTCGAAACGAGCACAGTAGGATGTAGAAATTTGTCATGGAATTAGTGTCATTTAAAATGCTTTTGCTTTCTTTCAAACGATAATTTTAGCCAATAGTGTACTTATGACTGTATCTTTTTCATTTGTTTTGATATTCACAATTTAGGAAGAGCTAGATTTGTGATAGTGTGAAAAATGCCTATGATATAAACTGTTATTGTATGCCATATAACATTATAGGTAATCCCTTTACTTGAAATTGCACTGCGAAATGTTCGTGCATTACCATTCCTTATCGGGAGCATGAGCATGACACTAATAAACGAGATACTGTTAGACAGGAGACACGAAGACCTCATAAGCACGCATCAAGGAGCGGGATGTCAATACTTCTTGGAGGATGTCGATTGAGTGTCCATAAAGCGGTATATTCCACACTTTCACGAATAATCTATGAGTGTTCCCACCCAGCGTTGTAAATGCGGGGTCGGTCTGAATGAGTTCCACACAGGACAAGCAGACATAGCCTTCTTGTGCGTTATTTTAAATAAATTTAATCAGTTCTTGCTGGGGTGGCTTTATGGACCAGGGTCCTATTGTTAAGCAGAGCTTGTTGCGTAAACCCTGGTCCCACTATCCGATCCATTAATTCCAGTTCAACGGCAGAATTTTGACCGAAAGTTTAACGTGCCGTCAATGCACCGACACGACCGCCCGGTAGCTCGTCCCCGGCTTTTATTGGGGAAGCTGCCAACTGACCATCCCAGCCGGGGGCTAAATGCGAGCGCGCGAAGCGACTCGAACCTTGTGTCGCCAGGACAGGGGAAACCAGAGCAGGCCAGCGCTCTAACCAAATGCGCTACCGGGGCGGTCTGGATCAATCAAGTGACCTTGACTGATCGCCACGGCGAACAGTCTCAGACTGATCCAGCGATCTAGGTTTTAGGGCAGGTTGTTATCAATTAGGTCATGCTGCACCCAGTCCCATTACCTTAATCCAAGTGACAGCTGTTCGCGTTGCCTCCGGTACATCAGGGTTGCTCAGGTACTTTCTGTAGATCATGGCCAGTCCGCACATCGCCTCCTTGCGGATTTTGAACTTCTTGTCGAGTGTGCGCTCCTTGACAAAGTTAAGCAATGCCTCACTCTCCGAGACTATGCTGAAGTCGCGTTTGGCCGTTGACACAATTGCCATTACCACCTCGTACCTGCGGGACACAGGTGACGTCACACCGCTGTCATGTATGACGTCAACAGGGCGTAGCACAGCGGCTGCACACCTCCGTATCGCAGACCCACCATCTCAACACCGAAGACTGACCTGACCTGCCACCTCGGCATCGTGCACTGATCTGACCTGCCACGTCACCTCGGTACCGTAGACTGACCTGACCTTTCCTTCCACCTCGGTATCGTGGACCGACCTGATCTGCCACCTCGGCACCGTCAACTTACCTGACCTTACCTGCCACCTTGGTACTGTCGATTGGCCTGACCTGCCCTGCCACCTCGGTAGCGTCGACTGATCTGATCTGCCACCTAGGTGTCGTGTAGTAACCTGACCTGCCCTGCCACCTCGGTGGCGTCGACTGATCTGATCTTCCACGTCGGTGTCGTGTAGTAATCAGACCTGCCCTGCCACCTCGGTAGCATGGGCTGACCCAGTGTTCTTAAATTAATTTTTGGGTCAGGTAACTGATGCACGAAAAAATATCAGTGATGAGAAAAGCATGCATGGGCAAATACTTCCACGTGCATTTCGGGAGTGAAATGTTGAGTCAGAACTATTGAGACTGGTTGAAGGAATAAACAAGGTCTACAGTGAAGAACTGGATGCATACTGCATGCTCCTATTCTCCATCGCTCACACTATACACTGTCAGGTTATGCAAATAAATACGCAGTTTGCACGGAAAACGATTCCCGACACAGCGTGGCATGTTTGGGCAATTCCAGCACATGTGTGGAAATTCACCCCCCAAAAAACTAAATATTTAGACAATCTTGAACACTTGCTTGGTATCAGTTTCCCACGGCAGAAGTGCAGACAGTGTCAGGGCGTGGCACACACAACACTGTTCATTGACATGATATGGCACCTGCCAGGACACCAAATGGGGTGATCAGAGATAAACTGTGGCACTGAATCATATGGCAGAATAAATTGTCATATGATATTTCTTTAATTTTAAGATCAGCTCAATGGCGCTCGATGGAAAGAACGAGCAAAGCAACGATTATAAGATAATCAATGACACCTCGCCCTTTGGCTATGCCAAAAGAGCCTCAGACAAGTTGGCTCTAGTCCATCTGTGCTGCCATCCCGGACAGTCCTGGACGTGGATGAGCCGAACTGCCAAACATCGTACTAACCCTACTGACAACTCTGCATGGCATGCTTAGACTAACCATCTACTAAAGACTAACACACGACGGCCGGCGTGATAGGCGGTGTAGACAATTACCTCATTGTCCGCACGGTAAAGACCCCTCGGTGCTCTTCGACAAGAGTAGGCTAATGCCGGCAACCTGGACAAATCAACTTTCTCATCACTCTCAAATCCCCCCTCCCCCACCTGCCAAACAGCAAAGTCGCGGCACTCCCATATTACCGGCCCTAGATCCATCCCAAAAAGAAGTCAAGGGTTAAAATCATAACGTTAGTAGCTGGTTTAGGACAAGATGGTAGTGAATAATCTTAATCTTCAAACTAATCATAGCATAGTGTTCGGAAAGCAAATGCAAGTCTTCATTACAAGTCTGAACACTTGCAATCTGGTATTCAAGGAAATTTTCCAGGCGGGTGAGCCAGGAAGGACGTAGGTACCTACCTATGTACGAGCTGGGTGTGGAAGTACGCAGCGGGCGAGTCTTGCAAGGTTAAACCGAGCGGTCATTTTGCACATTTTTAGTTTAAGGAATTTGATTCCAAGTGTGTTCCACCAGTGTCAGTAATTTGCATATGTGGCATGGCACCCTATTACACTACCACCCTCTCCCCGTTCCAAAGCTTCCAGGTCTCATAGTTGGAGATCTCTCACCAAACCAAGGGGATGGGGGGGGGGGTGTTCAGGTCCATATTTTCAGATCGAATAGTAAAAAGGATAAATTAACATTAGCAGGGTACCAAGCCAGATGGGTCCGAACCCCCCCCCCCTCCCAAGATCCCTGGTCATTGCCAGTGGGATTAATTATACCAGTATGTATCAGTTATACTACAGGCATTCGTTGCTAGATGTTATTTAAGATCCTTTTGAGGGAGTCACCGCCCAACAATGTTGCTTGGTCCCCAATATCTTCAAGTCAACATGGAACCCTATGGGGTGTCTCATTCTTGCGTGTCTCACAGTTAGCACATGCGGCATTGCCATACCCCCCCTCCCCGCAATCCATTTGCAGTGGGCTGGTAGCAACCTCATGCGGGTGCCTTCACGGTACTATCACGGTCTGTTTTCCACATCCATCGGGCTTACATTCGCTAAACGTCACCAATGGGCAGATAAACGACCTCTAGCAACTTCGCAGTCGATATCTTCGATGACGATTCGAGGAATACCTCTGAAAGCTTTGCTACCACGTTGCATCCAATAAACGTGTGAAACTGGGACCACACGTTATATTTTATTCGCCAATTATTGAAATGTTACAGAAAAAGGAATATCTTGCGGTCGTGAAACAGAAGTGCCTTTTGTAGGGGTATTTTCCCCGACGTACAACACCCTGCTCAGTCATTTTGACCTCGTAGATTCATAGGTTTGATCGTTTCTGAAACTAAAATACACGAATGTACGGCAAATGTGTTGTACATTCGTACTTACGTAGTATCTTTAGCTTCGTGAAACAAAACACTGATCTGACAGTTCGGTATCGTAGACTGACCTGACGGCTTCATCGGAGTCGTGCTGCCGGAACTTGAGTGTCTCCGTGATGTCGGCTCGCAGTTCCGGGTGATTCAGCAGGAAGTGCATCGAGTACTGCACACATTTGGTCCGGATCTTCACGGAGATGTCGTTGAACCTGAAGGACGGCATATAAACCCGGTAAGGTGCGAACAATTCTGCAGGTGCTCAGTTCACTGGCATTTTACTTAGAACATGAACTATGCACTTGATTTGAGAAATTCAGGACGAAGCATTCCACACAAATGAATACCTATTCACGTAACTGACAGTCGAGGGAGACCCTGGGAACGGGTGAACTCAAAAGTTCAGTAACAATCACTACCGCCAGCACGCTTGCCACGTCGTTACACCACCCGAGGCTAGCCCGAGTAGCAAATGATCCAGACACCCCCTGCAGCCTATTTAATAGACATTTTCACTACTTATAATTACTCCACGATTAGTGCTAGAAAAATGGTCCGTGCTTCGATGTTGCTTTCAAATCATTGAAAGCAATTTTAGCACGGGCCAAAAATGGTCCATGCTAGAGGAACATTTGCTATTCAGTACCATGTGGTGATCTGCAAACTCGCCACCATGCCCGTTCAGTTGGGACACAACAGTGCCATGGTGCACATTCAAGCATGGGATAATTAGCCACCCACACGTCCTACCTGCCCAGAAACGCCAGCCACAGCTGACGGTGGTGCATGGCCAGGTTCGACTCCTGTTCGGAGAACATGCGCGCCAGCAGACTGACCGCGTGGAACCGCTCGTCCTCCTCAGTTGACTTCAGCTGCCGAAAGAAAGCAACGTCGGTTTATACCGTCCATCAGCCCATGAGACGTTGGGAGGGGTGGGGTGGGGTGTTGTGGAGTGGGGTGGGGTGGAGGAGTGGGGGATTGGCCTACTTTGACAACAAACAGATCATCTGAAGTTATCTATTATAATGTTCTTATCAAATACTTAGCATGCGCACACACATTATCTATATATATATATATATACATACATACATAACAAGCAAACATACTAAACACACCCACGGCGGTCACGTCGCCAGTCACACATAGGGTACCAAGGAGCGCGTACCTTGAACTCGAGCTGGGGCACCACAGCCAACAAAACTGTGGGACAGATGTGATTCAGCTCGTAGATCAGGTCGTACACCTTGCGCGATATTCCCAGTTTCTTCTCTTCCTTGCCCAGGATGAGTACGTGGTTAAAGAACTGAAACACAGGACAGGTATTTGGTAAGTAATGTTATGTCCGATACGATTAATTGCTTACTTAATAAAGTAAAGCATTCACAAAACACTGAGGTGTAGCTCTGCAATGCATAGCTATATGAAAAATAGCATTTGTCGTTCGCTTCGCTAGGCGTACTGGTGACTTACGATGACCTTACATGAGCTGAAGCCAAGCTGGTTTGATACTGTTATAACGTCTAGTTACCCTGATATTACCATACAATGCATCTCTTCAGGTCACCATATCCGGACATCATATCCGTATATTGCCAACCTTGCGAAGGTTTGGTCCCGATAAGTGTGCAATCGCAACATGACACAAAACCATGACATTGCACCACTGCGGCCACACTACGGCCTCCCCTGTGGGGTTCACAGTTTGATGTTTCCTATGCGAAATGCTGTAGGTGCATGAACCAAATGCAATAATATATTCAAAACCATTGTCTAGCCTGGTTGCCAAAATGTTTCCCAATCATGCAAAAAAAAAGCCAAAAACAGCAAGTATCCCCATTTAGCCCGCGACTGTGGGTATCACGTGGTGTGTGCAGATGAAAACAGTATAACTGGCACGATTCCCAGTTCGTCACGACACTAGTGTGTCGGTTTCATGCCGATGTGGCTGGTGGTTGGCGAGTTATCATTATAGTGAACGTTTTCTCGTGCAGGGTTTTTCAAAAGCATTTCTATTCTTGTTACTCATTTCCCAATGTATTACAATGGAACACGTTTGAGCCCGAAACACCCCTTCGGAAGTTTCAATCGACCTGCAGCTTGGTTTGTCACGGTCTTAACGCACCTGAAGCATTGGTGCTGCTTTCTACACTCTTGCTTGCAAACTTGTACTTACTCTTGGCATACTTACTTCCATTTGCCTCCTCAGTGTTTACTTTGCCCCATAACTTCAACTTTTAGCATAGGACCCTATGGAGTGTGCCCCGATCAGTTTGGCCCCGCCCATTATCCCCATGTATTGTGCCCCCTCACTATCTTTAGGATATCAATGCCTCTGGCCCAAATTATGCATACCAAATTTCATTAGAACTGAACTTATGGTTTTGGAGAAAAATTGCAGACGCCAATATAGCACAGCACACACTTAGTGTATATTATATACCATATAAATAATAGCCATAAATAGTACATGCATGCATATAAAATATATCTTGCAACACCACATTATCACTGCAATTTATGCAAATTACAGAATGAACGAATAACTTGTCACAGTGGCATTTGAAGCATTGTGTAATGGCAGATGGTAGGTGGCTTTATGCACAGCATATTGGCAGATGGTAGGTAGTAGCATGCTTAGCATATTGGCAGGCAGTAGGTAGTGGTACACTTGGCATAGTGCTAAGAGAGTGGGTGGTCGCAGGCTTAGTGTGGTGGCAGATTGTGGGTGGTGAGGTGCTTGTCATTATCCGGTACATCGTCCACACTGGACAAACCTCGTACCCGGCCGCCATCGTCGATTTTCAGTGCCAGCTGAGCCTCACCGCCTGGATGTAGGGCTCGAGGGTGTCGCTGCACTTCATGATGAGCTCCTTGGCGAGGTAGTAGGCGTTGCGGCGAGACGACTTTGCCGGCTCCACCACATTCATCAGGATAATGTCCATCAACTCATTGGAGACGACGTCAGACTCGTAAATCAGCGGACACAGCACGTCCAGCATGAAGCTCTTCACCTTGCCCGAGTGCTCGTCACTGCCAACCAAACGTGTTGTGAGAGCCACGTGGGAACACATATCCGCGGGTGCACGAGGGAACATCGAGCAGTGCCAGACTGGGTAGCACAGCATACCAGACGCTAGCTGACGAATATGCGATAACACCCGGTCGTCACTCAATTGGTCTTGAAACGAAGGTTGACTGTTTTCAAGGATCCTTCTCCATACACCATTCATAACTTCCCAATTTGGGGAGGGGGTCAGGAGGGAAATAACAGTGCTGTTGCTAAGGGCAGTGGTCACCAGAGGAATTGACATGGGGAGATAAAGGGCAATTGTGTCCGGTACCAGAAGGTGCACTATTCCAGCGATGCCTACACAGTTCAATACAAAAATCAATAAAATGTAATATCTGCAACCATGAGCTAAATGCAATCTTGCAACATATATATTTCAGCGCTTTACACGTGGTAAGCATCCCTGGCACTTCACATTGCAAAGGAGTGTGATGGTATTGGTGTAAAGCACATGGAACCGCGTACCATGACAGCATCAAGCATTCTGTGGAGTACCAAACCCTGACAGCTAAGGACAAATTCCAGTTCCTGATTGAAAACGCCATCGATAGTATACACTATCGTTTCCTTTCCAGATAGGGAATCGATGAATTGGCGTCGGAACTTAGCATCCGTGTCTCAGAAGCGATTATCGCCAGACTCGCAACGGCTCCTGATTTTTCAGCTTCTAACCTGACAACAGCTCTCTTAGGCGTTTTCCTAGAATCAAGAGCAAGTGAGGAAGTTCTCCAATACTACTGCGATCACTTATAGGAGGGGGCGAGTACAGGAAAGGTGCCGAAGGTTGCCGATCACACAACAGTGCAGGTTGAATGAAAGAATGACTCTTAAAATAGGTTGTGCCCTTTGGTGTTTTTTGCACTCATTATGTGTGAGTGCCAACACCATGCATCCAATGCAACATTGCATGGTTACCGGACAGCTAAGGTTACCAATATATTTCAGATGTGTATAATTGTAAATGTTCACGTGGAAGACCGTAGCATTACATGCATGTGTGCAGTATTCTAATGAATCTCAAAGCAACTGGCACCGGACACATAGAACCCTGGGTGTACATAATAAGCAACATGGTGTATGGTTTTTGTGTGAGGCCAGTAATGTAGCAACAAGGTCAAGCTGCATCAATTCTGTGTTTAATGACATGCATTACATGCTGCAACCTAATAATTGTTCCAGAGTCAAACTTAGTAGTCATACACAAATTCGCCAAGACACAATCGGTGACATCGAACCTTACAAATACTTTATATGGAGGGATAACTCTGTATGGAGCGATGATCAATATTTGGATAGGATTATGATTTAAATTTAAGTTAAATTTAATCGCTGGTATGAAATTGTGTCCATGGGGAGATTTGTAGATGAACTTCAGCTGACATGCATTATATGTAGGAGCAGTTACTGACAGCACCGTATGTTCAAACCTGCACAACTTTGCATCAAACTGGAACATAATTGCATCAAACTGCACAACATAATTAATTACTGTATTACATACAGGCAGCCCAGGGTCTTGGCAGATCTGGACATGCTGAAGCCAACCCATGATTTGTGCACTAAGTTGGATTAAACCTGTCCATCACTACGTCAACTTCGGCCTGAATATTGTCCTTCCATGAAAAATATATTGCATATGCTGGTACCAACCATTCTATTTTGTTTGTCAAGGTACCATTTAAACCATATTTCGTTGATATCGATGGGACAATGCAACGGGAATTTTACCTCCTCCGACTGGTCGTCTATTTTTCAGTCTGTTTTCACTGCGCCTCTACCCGAGACACTACACACACGATGAGCTGAGACGCTGCTCCAGACGCCACCCAGACATTGTCCTGGAAACTATCAGAGCACTCCCCACACTGACTGGCGAATATGTCCCAGACACGTACTGTTCCAGACACCACCCAGACACTGTCCTGGACACCATCAGAGCACTCTCCACACTGACTGGCAAATATGTCCCAGACACGTACTGCTCCAGACACTACCCAGACACTGTCCTGGACACTATCAGAGCACTCTCCACACTGACTGGCAAATATGTCCCAGACACGTACTGCTCCAGACATTGTCCTGGACACTATCAGAGCACTCTCCACACTGACTGGCAAATATGTCCCAGACACGTACTGCTCCAGACACTGTCCTGGACACTATCAGAGCACTCTCCACACTGACTGGCAAATATGTCCCAGACACGTACTTGACTATCTTGAAAGTGAGTGAGAAGAGACTGCAGATGATGTCATTGCTGTCTTCCAGCTCCAGACACATGTTGAACGACTTGACGTAAGCAAGATTCTCCAGCAGATAGAAGTAACGCTTGAAGGCTGGATCCTTGGGATCCTTTAGTCCTGCTAGCTGTTTGATGAGGAACATGAAAATAGTCTGAAATAAAAGAGCATGTAATTTAACCTCCAAGGACTGCACAACACCCCAAAATATGAGAACACCAGCTTCTCATTTCAAAAGAAATAATAATTTGACATATGGCCAGCATTGCAACTTCAGAATAGTGTTCAGTTATTAACTTAGCTTACCCTAACTTCTGAACTGCCATCATTTGTCAACAATGCCGAAAAAAAGTTCTTCGAGAAACTTTTGGATAAAGGTCATCACCATCTGCACGATGAGGCTTCTTGCAAGTGAGTTGCACCTTGAGATGACATTAACTCCCTGAAAATTTGGTCCATGCCACGGTCTGGACCTCCCCACCTTCAAGATGCACCGAAATTAGTACCTTTTAAGTATAATTATTCGCTTGGACATGCATCGCATGGTGACACGAAATTCTCATCATGCCCTGCTGCTAGCACATTACCGGGAGTCGTACCTTGACCTGAAGCGGGTCCTTGTAGGGTGCCTCTGGAGCATACACGCGTAGCACGTCTGCGATGCAGCAGGCCACTAGCAGCTGGACGTCTTTGCTGGGGTACTCGCGGTAATAGTCATCGGCGATATGCTTGGCCAGCGGCAGATACTCCTGGTATGCCCCGTCATCCTGTACCATGGACTGGTACGTGTGGGCCAGGGTCTGCAGACATGGCATACTGGTGTAGAATATGTGCCAGCTAGTACTGGGCTGTAGTGCTTTAGGAGCATGGAGCATGGAGCTCCAATGACCAGGAGTGGTCATTTCACGCCCTGCGGCGATATGTTGGCAAGTAGTACTGGGCTGTTGGGCTTTAGGAGCATGGACCAGGAGTGGTCACCTCACGCCCAGCGGCGATATGTTGGCAAGTAGTACTGGGCTGTTGGGCTTTAGGAGCATGGAACAGGAGTGGTCACCTCACGCCCAGCGGCGATATGTTGGCAAGTAGTACTGGGCTGTTGGGCTTTAGGAGCATGGAACAGGAGTGGTCACCTCACGCCCAGCGGCGATATGTTGGCAAGTAGTACTGGGCTGTTGGGCTTTAGGGGCATGGACCAGGAGTGGTCATTTCATGCTCTATGGAAGTATGATATCGTGCTGAGACGTGCCCAAAGTATGGATAATAAACTTCGGATTTGGAGGTAAGATGGCTGAAGAGGTAGTATAACATTGTACCTGTATACTATTGCTCAGATAGTAAGGTAGATACAAATAAATAAAATTGTAATATTGTGCATAGCTTCAAACTGAGTTGGGGTTGGGCTTTCCACTTCACCAAAACCAGTCTCACTTCCAAGCAACAGTAAACTCAAACACTGTAATCCTCTGTAACACAACAAAGCACATCATACAAGTTAGCTGTGACAATCATATGAACTATACTCCGTCTTCAGCTTCTATAGGATACAAATAATTCCATAAAGTTATGGCTAATGCATTTATGTAGCACTTCTTTTTCTGGGCACCTGTTCCATACTAATAAATATTCTGTAGTTATATTGTTAGAGGATTTTTGGTGCAGCGCATCTTGTAGCATACAGCCTATATTGTCTATAAGAAAATTGTACAAAAAAGTGGAAAATTCCTGTATAATTATGTGTTGTATATTGACACAAGTCAACCATAGGAAGCAGTAATGTGTGATGGTGTAGCATTACTACATGTTGTTCATGCACCATATCAGGGCACTTCAAAATAGATTTGTTAAATACTTAATTTGTAGACTATACATGTCTATAATCCATGATTCACAATGCACGTTTCTTTGATTTTATAATTTGTATAATCTAGTCAGATAATTATTACCCCATATCACAACAGAATAATTCACATAGGGAAGGATCAATGAGTTGTATAAGAACTTCGTTAGATATTTGAGCTGTGCATCAACTACTGTGGTCATTTTGCGCCCATAGCTCATGTGTAAGAACTTCAGTTCCTGACTTGTAATACAGTATTTTGCCCTCTCCATCATACTCACGTTTCTACTAATGATGGCTGTGACATGATCGTGTAACACTGCCAAGTCAGCTTGTCGTCCAACACTTCACCAAGATACTCGATTTGCTGTTTCCTGATCGCTTCTACAGAGTCAGTCATTATATCTATGTCATTACTGAGAGCTCCGGAATACATTTGGTAATTTGTGTTAGACATTCAGTGACAGCGATGATTGGGGTGGGTCGGTATCCTTTGTCGGTATCCTTTGTCCCGCCTATTAGTATCTCTCCCATATAGGCTACATTCAGATGGGTCCCTGCGGCTCTTATTAAGCCTGATCATTAGATGACTATGATCTCGCTTTCAGTGTAACAATTGTTCTCGAATTCAATTTTTAACACTCTATGCAGCAGAAAGGCCAGTAAATTGACCTGACCTTCACCTAACATAAGACAGCAAAATGGTCGTCTTCATGAAAGAATGCCACGATCTGAGTTCGGTATTGATATGTTGCAACTTTTTCGAATGGCAGGAACTTTTTATATTTTAGAACATTGCTCGGTTTGATCCGTCCCAGGTCAGTGGCCTTTGATGACTATCACTTGACACTTATAAAATATATGCAGATGCATATGAAGGTGCTGAGTTGTGTCTCTGCTTCTACACATTTGGCTGCTATCCCGGAAAATCATAAATGCAGGTGGTTGATTTATTGATTATTTGGGCTTAAGGGCGCGCCGACGACGACGTCATTTAGCGCCCATATAAAGCTCTCGCACGATCTGTCAATCTGTCTGCCTCGAAATGCAAACAAACAAACAAGCATCCCATCGCAACCGTGACACCTTTCAAATGTTGACATTGAAGCATGAATACCAACATTGAGAGCAGGCTTGAACTGCTGAAATTCAAAACACAACAAACACAATAGGGACCCTGTACCCGAATTCACTGGAACAATCTTCATTTATTTTTCTTGACTGACACCGCCCTCCATCGAAATGCACACAACCTAGAATTTGTGTTATCGCAAGCAGTGTATTGACCAGATTGGTTGCTGATTCAGGCACTAATCGGTTGGTTATTGGTTTTACGACACGTCGACCGTTGAGTCATGTAGCGTCGCCAATCTCTCACGCCGATTGGTCGCGGGCGAAGGGTAGCGACAGGTGAGACTCGAACCCACAACCTTTCGATTGTGAGACGAGCATCTTACCCCTAGACCACTCGTCCCCTCAGGCACTAATCGATCTGTCGTGGAATGCACCAGCTAGCTTAAAAATTGAATGTCAAAATACCTCTCCCCCTCTCACAAGTGCTGGTTAACTGCACTTGGCTGTACTGGTTGGCCGAGGTTATCTCAGTGGTTACAAATCAAGCGAACATTCACGACGAATTAGGAATGTATATTTGCCTTCAGGCTACAACATGAAATTAAATTGCAAGAGCTGCCGATGACCTACCTTAAGTCTGCGGATGAGTTCATCTGGCCCGAGGTCCTCGGTGATCTCACGACATCCCGGCGGATACAGTACGGCCGGTGACTCGCCAGCAGATGCACCGCCGCGAGACATGATGGCCGCGCTACTTCCTCAGGCTGAGACACCACTTCTTCAGGCCAACAGGTAAACTGCTGCAACGAGCACATGTACACACTATTCACAACAGTTAGGGACATACAGATGATTACAAGTCAACAGCTAGAAGTCTGAGGTTCACAGGTGACAGTATTTACTATTTCAAAGCTTTCGGATTGGGCTGCCACCATGCTTAGGTGCCAAGGTAGAACGAGGAAGTGGGGTCGCCACTTTTCACGATGCTATATTCCAATCCTCCAGCTATCACTACATTTGACAGTGTTGGAAAAACAGCACAGTCCGGGATTTTGCTCGCCCAGAACGTTTTGCTCCCCAGAAAATGTTCCTCTCATTTGTATTACAAAATCATCCTCTCAAAATTTGGTGGGCAAAAAGTTGTCCTCTCCAATCCCACAATTTCAAAATATAAATAGTCTATACCAGGATTTGATTGATCTCTTAGGATCTTGGATGTGGAGGGGAAAAGTCTGGCAATCCATTCGCAGAGGATATTTTTTCTCTTTCTGGCACGAAAAATTTCCTGTTATATTTTCCAGTGAGTTTTGAGCATGTCATCAGCAACTGGTAAGCTAGAAGTCTGTCAAATAGCATCATTCAATTCTGCAGAAAGAAAAAGAACAGGTCATTTTTCCACAGATGATGATGTTTTGGATGACAATCCAGAAACCGCCTATTTTTCAACCCTGGTCATGACAATTTGTCAGGTCACATTTTGACATGTTGTCAACAGGTCTGCTCCACTGGCACATGCCACCGGGTAGAATTGCAGCCTGACAGCAGCCTGACAGTCAGCCGCCAACTACATGTGTGTCAGTTATCACGGAATGTACCGTTTCACATGAGTCAACTTTGGTCTGACCACAACACAGCCCTATTTCCAGTGCATCAAGGTTGACATGCTGCATGGAACAGACTGGGAATACATATATGGGCATCAGCATACACCCTACTGCCCAGAGCGAGCTACCGAGGGAGGCACTGGTCTGGGACGTTTTCAGATACCACAGCGTGAATCTGAGCCAAGAGCAGCAGGAATCAGCAAACTATCCAGAGTCCAGGTTATGTGGTGACGGCTGCTTGGCAGCGTCATGAAATTCTGACAGTTGAGTGGAGATACACATTGAACGCAAATTGTATTGACATCAGTGTCTTTTGGACACCATTAAGTGCCACTTTTGCCTTTTCTATTCCACATTATGAGTGAGGTCTGTGTATTTAAAAGCACTTACCGTTTCTGGCAGCAGTACTTCCCCCACTGGTAAATACAGCAGACAGACATCACCATCATCATGCAAATAACAAAGGTCATAGAAGATTACCCATCAATAGGCATTATGTATATACATCTGCACATCTGTAAAACATCAATTGGCATTTTTACACCTCCCCCCCCCCCCTTCCCACCCTACAAAAAAAGTTTCAAGACACTGCTGATGGGTAGCAAATGGATCCGAAGTAGCCGCACTCCTTCACATGGCAGACCCAAAGGGTGAGCGCAAGTTGCACGCGTTCCTGGGTGCAGCGAGCTGCCACAGACATTTTGCGAAGGTTTGGAAAGCCCGCAGAGACGTTCAGAATCGAATTGTGGCGAGCCTTCACATGGAATGACATGCTCTCCGCGGACAAAGCGTTCATCAGTGGCCATGCTTGACCCTGAGCACAAAACGTTGGATATAACAGACGCCAGCGACATCGGCTGCAGCACCTGGCTCAGCCAGCTAGGAAGCAACGGGCCAGAGAGAGTAGCAGCTTGTGATTATAAATATTTGTCACCAGCTGAATGCACATACTCAGCTGTGCAGGAAGCTTTGCTCTGTGTGGGTAGTTGGAAAATGGCACCATTACCTGTGGTGTCCTGATCTCCTAACACGGACCAAACATTCAAGCACTTTACACCATTGCCTAGCCCAAATTCCCCAATCGAGTAGGAAGGTGGAAAGGACCGATGTTGTACAACTACAATGCATAGTACATTAGGTTAGCTGCCAATGCCATGGCTAACAGACTCCATTAAGCCATCCAACATGCAGAGGCTTAGATGATCCAACAACAGTAGGCAGCAGGCAATACAACATCGGTGGGAAGTTATTGATCCAACATCAGCAGAATTAGTCGGGCTGGGCTACGCTAGGTTTCTTTTGAAATTGAGCATTATTCTTGATTATATATCATGTCACCCAAAGCCATTCTTAGTATTATCCTCCTAACAAACCGAAAAGTAAGCATTACCAACAGACATGACATAGTCATATCATCTTAATCATGACCATACACATTGCTTTCAAACATTTTTGTTCCCCAAGATCCAATTAATACCTCAACATTCAACTTTGGTATTTTCATACAAGTTCCGGAGTGTTCATCATTCAATCATTCATCAGAACACAAATGCACGGGCAGGACTTATTTAGGGTTGCATCAACTACAGAGGTCATGCAGTGTCCATACATTGAGTGTATATTTTTAGATGTGTGATATACATTTAATTTATGGACTTGCATTACTAATTTATTGGATTGGATTGGTGTTTAATGGCATGTGAACTGCCAAGGTCATTTTATTCCATTAGTAATTTATACTGATTAAATAATGACTTAGTAATACAACTTCCATAATAATACAATGCGATCAATCCATTCTTTTTACATAAAAGTTATGGGCCATCCCTGCACATTCCCGGACCAACCATTTTATGCTTACTTCACCATTGGATGGCAATGCAATGCTTCCCTTCATGTGCCACAAACTATGGTGAGACAGGGTTGGATTTGTACTTTGCAATCTTGGATGTGGAAAGGAAAATTTGGGGATAATAAAATATGGAGGATATTTGTATTCTAACCTATGACATTGGAACTTCAGCTTGAATTTTCCAGAAAATCTTGAAAAAATGCATCACAGAGTGGTTCATTGTCCAACAGCACCATTTGACTTCCAAATGATAAAAATGATAGCAATATTTTTTAGAGAGGACAACATTCGCAATTTCAAACATTCAGCAACAGCCTATTTTTTTGCCCTGTTGGGAGGACACCATAAATTATATAGCAATAATGCAGATACTCTACTTTCATTGTAATCACTGTTTTATCAGGAACTGTCAATTGTCCTGAATGTGGACTTCTGGCATACCAGAGCAAGGGCATGAGGCAGCAAGGCTGTATATGTACCAAACAAGCAGCAAAAGCCTGAAGAATAAAGAATTTATCACAGACTACTTTTCAGATTCAGAGTAGAAGTGAGTGAACATGTAGCCAAAACGAAACCCAACACCAGGAATTTTTAGGTGATCAAAAATCAGTAGGCTTTAGTATATCCAATATCAGATTAGGTTAAGCTAGGTTAGGTTTCTTTGCTGTAGTTCCATGATATTTTTCATTATATACTTCCCCACCCAAAATCCTTTTTATGTACACTATTTGGCATTTACATATAAGACCCCAAGTGTAAATTGGAAAACAATTTAAGGACTGGACTTGCAAAAACTTACATAGCAACTTATTGCTCTACCATTTCTTTGGGCAGCCACATATAAGCAAGATATTCACCAGTTAGAATCATGCCACTTAGCATTACCACATTAACACACTTGATGATGGCTCCTTCAGTGAAGAATATCTATATTATGGCATTATCATGATGCAAGGTGAGGTGAGGAGATGAGCTGGGAGATGAGATGAGCACCACTCAGGAATGTTCAAGCACATCCCCACCCCATGGAGTTTCAGCCAGAGGCACTCATCTAAGTGGAAAAGGTGCCCCTCCAGGAAGGCTGAGTGCACCTGCACCCCCTCAAATTTTCCCACCAGAGGCACCCTACAGGTACTTTTACATTGGCACCCCTATGAAGAAATGGCCCATGTCTAGACAAGTGCCCCCATGACAATTCCTGGATCCACCCCTATAGCTTGGCCATAATAATGAGTGCCACAACAGTTGGGGACAAGCGGCCAAATTCAGCCGAACTTTGTAAAAATTAAGAATGCACTCAACATCAGTTTATCTCCCATTTTGGCTCTGAAGATGAGAATTGACAATGATTGCATAATTAGGCTTTAATTGAGTATTCTTCCTCCTTACTCTCATATACAAATATTTGAAAGTCAGGCAACCTATAGCATAGTGTAAATAATCTAAACTGATTCAGCTCAGCATCAACCATTAGCCACAAACATGACTTGTGACTTTGACTTTGTGATCAGGTTAAAAGTGATTCATGTTGTGATTCAAACTGTCCACCACTGGTACAGAAGAAAAAGCCTTGGGTTTTTGTTACAACACATTCAACTGCTAGGTCATATAGTATCACTCCCTGGTACAGAAGATGAGTGCATGAACTACCTGCACCAACAGTCCACACAGGGAGGACAGGATATGCAATGTAGAGCAAGCCAACTGGAGGTGTCTCAGAATAGCAGCACTCCAATCCTATCACTTCACCAATCTCTGGAAAAATGAGATCAACCAAATGGACACCCAACCCACAGATGACTTTCTTGAGGGTGCAGTGTCAGCAAACTGAGGTGTTGGGAGAGTATGTATGATAGCAACCATGTATGACTGGCCATCACAAACTGAGGTGTCGGGAGAGTATGTATGATAGCAACCGTATATGACTGGCCATCACAAACTGAGGTGTTGGGAGAGTATGTATGATAGCAACCGTGTATGACTGGCCATCACAAACTGAGGTGTCGGGAGAGTATGTATGATAGCAACTGTGTATGACTGGCCATCACAAACTGAGGTGTCGGGAGAGTATGTATGATAGCAACCATGTATGACTGGCCATCACAAACTAAGGTGTTGGGAGAGTATGTATGATAGCAACCATGTATGACTGGCCATCACAAACCACCTTTTGAATGTTCTTTGAATGACTAGTTCTTTGCTTTTCTGTGCTGTTGTTCTTGGTTTGTTTCAATATTCTTTCCTTGGCAAAATGATTGCTTATTGGGATATGATTGCTGGGGTTTTAGGGTGCATCAATATTGAGATATAGGTACTTCAACTTGAATTGCTTATATCTCAAAAGATATATCACAAAGAAATGAATATCAAATTAATTCAAATCACATCAGAAAACATGATAATTGTTTTGTTAGATATTAGTTTATAAGCTGCTATATATTCCCTGCAACCTTGCAAAACATTCTTGGATTTTAAAAACATGCTGGAGTTATGCAAACATACCCAAATGCAAATGGGTGACATTATTAGCTAATTGAGGTCAGGGCTAGATTTGTTATCCCTGATGTTCAAACAAACATTTCTGGCTGATCAAATTTTGAGCATAATTCAGTCTTTCTTCTAGTTAGTTATTTGGGTTTAGGGCGCATCAACTGCATTGGTTATACAGCGCCCATCAGTCTTTCTTCTACATACTTCCCAGGCATTGCTATTTTATCAGCACAAAGTTTCCAATTATTACCAGAAGCTTCATTAAATCTTCTGGCAAGAAGATGTGGATGGTAATTTTCTCGAGAGGATAATGATCAGGGTGACAAAATTTGTAAGTTTTCATCTTAAAGTAATTTTTTAATTCTTTGATTTTTCCAATGCAATGTTTATGAATGTGGTTAACATGTGATGCAACCACTCATTTCCTATGCAAATGAATTATATTCAGTTGTCAAGCAAAATAACACTAAAAAGTGTCTTGAAGTTGGGTAATATAGCATAAAACATAATTTTCCAAAGAAAAATGCAACATAACCTAACATAACTAAACACCACTGGGTTCATTGAATGCACCAGGCTGGAGGTTTGTCAGTGAAATGTACTTTAAGGTGCTTTGAAATTTTTGGAGGTTTCTCTTGGAATACCATGTTTATGAATGATTTGGAAGCTGCAACCATTCATTTTTGGTGCTCAAGCTTACTTTTTGGTTCATCATAGTGAACATTCCTATACTGTGCTATCCATGCTGCACTGCTGTTCTCTGTGCCATAAATTATCCATCCTTCACCTGGAGCATCTCAAACATGATTAAGGGGAAATTCAACACTCCATGTGGTTGATTCAAAGCTTCTTCACATAGAAAATGTTTAGTTTCCATCTTTTTCCCACATATATTGTGCACACTTATTAGTCAACATGACTCCAGTATTGTAGTTTAGGGGTGCATCAACTGCACAGGTCATATAGCAAAATATAACTGCAGGAGGAAACTTGACGCAGACTGGACGGGCTGTGCTGGTTGTGATGTGACATGCACATCACCTGTATATCACTAAGAGAAAGGAGAAGACAAGGTATGGGTTTATGACAAGTGACTACAAATCACAAACCACAGGTCATAGTTCCATCTCACAAAGGTACGTGTACTGCTTGAAGTGTTAACCAATCAAATCCTCTGTGCCATGCCTATGACATCATCACACCACACTGATGTGACCATGATGTCATTGTTAAAATTGTAAAGCAAGCACAGGCTCCAAAACATGTGTATGTTTGAGTGATGTCACCAACAGATGACTGGCAGATGACTGCTGGTGGCAGTCAGCTTATGGTGACTTTGATGCATTGTTGATACAAATAAAGTGTGAAGGGTAATACTTGAAGATCACTGCCTAACTTTCCATGGAAATGGTCAAATGATGTGAAAGAATGAAACATTTTAAAGCAATTTTGTTCAAAAACTTTACATAAAAATAAGGCTAACCCACCCTGAACTATCATGGCCTGTTTTTAAGAAAACAAATTAAACCAATTTATTTTGTTCAATTTTAAATGTGTATAACTAAAAGAAAGACCTATCCTAACCTAATCAAACCAAATCCATTTGTTTGCCCCACGGACGAAAAATACGTGTAAAACGTTCCACGTGGATACCTTACACTGCAATATCCACAAATCCAGTATCAGGCTGTATTCCGTGACTGATTCACGCTGATGCCAACAGGGTAAGACTATGCAACACGATATTCTAATATTCCAATTCACTATTCTGGATAGCATCCACCGTTCAAGCACAACTACTTCCACAATGCACCACGCCGTTTCATTCAAGATCCCCAACCACCAACACAAGCTCACGTCGGGCTGGTCACCCACCGGGCGCCGCCATAATTTCATGTGACGAAGCTGGCACAAGATGGCACTTCTGCAAAGTTCTAAAAGTGACGAAAAGAGCGCAACTTACCGATTTAAAGTTGGCGTGGATACTTCCAACAGTCCATTACAAGAACTAGACATGGAATTAACTAGTAATTAGCCCATCCAAAGCACTCTTCACCCAGCACGGCAGTAACCGACACACCATGGGAAATGGCGCGACAAGAGGGAGACCGGGTCTCGGCAGCGGATTGGCCGTTCTTTCCAATTTAGTTTGGAGATCACTCACTAGATGCCACACACTTCGCTCCAATATTTGTTGCCGCTAGGTGTCAGTAGAAGACAGAATATCGAATGAATATGCTAATATACTGTATTAGCGCGCAGTGAAATATCTTTATTTCTATCGCTTCCGTGAAGCAGGTATCACATTGCTTAGAAAACACGACAATATTTAGCAAACCAATGTCGGAGTTCACGGAAATCCCAATTAGAACGAAGCGACGAAATTGAATCCTCGTGTTAATCATATCACTAAGAGTGGAACTTCTCGGAATCAAGAGCTGCTATCAGAGCGCCAAACCCCAAAAGCCGTCACGTTCTTCAATGTGGTGCCAAGGACAGTGTTGAGTTTTTGCGATGTGATTGATGAAAATCATTGGTGACACGCATTCGATTTCACTAGGAGAAAAAAAAGCATTGCGGGCTTCCTGCATGGGCGTTGCCAGGCTTTTGCACGTTGGGCCACGGTTGGGGAGCTATATACAGCTGACAGACTTGAAATTTCGTTAGGCGTCGCGATTCTGAAGTAGCACCTTCGGCGAAAAAAATGAATCGTTTAAGCGGAGGTTAGGGAAGGGATATTTAACCTCTTCAGGTCAGCGTATTTGAATTATTCGAAACAAATCACAGATTCATTCATAGCTACCCAGCCAACAATTTGGTGAGGCCCCATCTGGACAGGCGATCAGAGTGTGGCTAGGTGATGTGGACCCAGTTCCAGTAGCGCAACCAGGGGGGGGGGGTCAAGGGGCCATGGCCCCCGAAATTTTGTTGCGGGGGCCCTGAGCGGGCCCTGGCTAGGGGCCCGCGAAGCGGATCTGTGGCTCGAATCAGGGGCCCTTTGAACCAACTGAAAATATGGGGGCCCAATAACCGTTTTAACGTTTTAACCCGCGGGTAAGTATCCCGAGCGACAATGGGGAAAAGTAACAATTACCATTGCCCTCTGGGTATTTACCTTTACCTTCGATGGTGGATACGAGGACAGTAGTGGGTACAAATATTAAAAGCTAAAATGCCCTGAAACGCTCTGACACATTATCTTTCAAAACAAAGTAGACTTTAGGTTGTGGGAAGCTTTGCAAAATTTTGCAGTTTTTAATATTTTCTTTATGAAATCGGCCTCTGATCGTAGTTATCAGGCATCCGAACAACGCACAAAGCATCTGCAGCTGCGCTGCACGATGTTATTAGCTGTGTTTTGCGGTGTACTGGCGGCCTGTCAGAAGGAGGAATTAATTCAGAATGAGGGCTTAAGTCAGAATGAGGATTCGGTGTTAAAGGTATGTTCGGTGTTGCATGTATACATATCTCATATTTTTTATCTAGGAGGAAGGGGCACGCAAAGGAAAAGTGCTTTTATTTCTGCGAAGTTTTACAAACATAGAGGCCCGCTCAAAAGTAAGTGCATGTTTTCCGCATACTTTTTAAAAACATGAGGGGGGCCCGCTTGCGAGGGGGCCCGCTCTCCAACCCTGGCCCTCCCCCGAACTGAAATCCTGGTTGCGCCACTGCCCAGTTCTCGCCCACTCCGGCTGTCCCACTGCTCATAAAAGTATTTCGCGGAACATCGGTAGCCGGTGTGGTCCACACTTGGCATCCACACTAGAAATCACACTGCGGTTTGAATTCTCAATCCCGGTGTGGTCCCAACTGGGTTGCCCACCTAATTGGCAGCCATTTGCAGAGGTGTGGTTGTAGTGTGCCAGCCACTGCAGAAACGAGCGAACATGACGATTACATCTGTTATGGAAAACAAATCAGCTCTCAAATTATTTCACTGAAATTGGAGATATTTTATACGCAACTCATCAGCGGTGTTGATTAAAAAAAAAATATTGGGAGAGGAGCGAAATGTAAAATTCACTAGACTCCCCACCCCCACCACCACCGAAAACTCATCGGATTTCGCCCACTATATTTTCAGATCTCAGAAATTCACTTTTTTTAAATTTCACGATGTATATGTATATTTGCATTCAGCATCCTCACCAACGGGAAAAATCGTCCAATAACAGGAAGTCGCATAAGTAAACGAGCAGAGCACCCCAGCCAACAATTCAGTGTGGCCCCAGTCGTGACCACACTGGGCTGTGGGTGCGCTTCGAGTGTAGCAACCGATTGGGTTTCCAGTTAGCGTTTGCTACATTCTAAAAAGTGGTCCACACTGGGCAAACTGCCCGGGAATGCAGCCACACTCCAGCGACACCACCAGACAAGGCTAATGAGTGGCCCAGTGTGGCCCCAGTGTGGACCACACATTCCAAACCTACCGCGAATGCTTAAAGTGACAGTCCAGTATGTGCATAGTATGGGCCCGGCCTCACACTGTGGGCCCCACAGTGGTTTCGCTGCTTTTTTTTTAGCAGAGGCAGAGTGCCATCCGCTAGAGATGTGCTACGTTAAGAAAAGGGTTACGTTAATCCGCCTTATGTGGCATCCGGTTATATCAATTAAGCAAGAGGGGAAAGATGAGACGCCGGCAAACAAAGAACGTGGCGTAAAGGGCCGATACATATATGGCATACAGGTTCATGTACAGACATACATACATACATGCATGCATAACAATCAGAAGGACATTTGGAGGGTGGGCAGCTTCGTAGCCTACGAACAGGCTCCACTGCCCACCTGCGACCTGAAACGAAGCGGAGGCCCGACGCCCAGGGCGAGCGTCGGAGGGGCCCGCGTCAGGAACGGGACGTGTGGCCGGCGGCGGGGTGGCCTGTTGGCGGTGGGGGGGGGGGGGAGTCGGTAGAACCCGCTAAGGGGGCGGGGCACGTGGCCGGCGGGGGGCGAGGTTGGGAGGAGGGGGAAGGGTTGGGCTCAGTCAGTCCGGGCGAGAGGGACGGAGGGGGGGGCGTTGAGCCGCCTCTGCTGGGGTCGGCTACAGAGGGGCCAACCGGGGCCGGGTCCATACGGCTGGTGGGGGCGAGGACGGGGTGCCGCGCTGAGTAGCAAGGCGACGTTGCTGTCTCTCCTTAGCCTCCAACTAGGTCATGAAGTAAACTGTCGTGTAAAGGTGGAGCGAGACACAGAGTTTGGAAGGATGAGACAAGTCGGTCAGAGGCGGGCGCAGTCACGCTCCGTAGAACGCTAGCCCGATTCTTTAAACGAGAAAGGTACCTCTAACCGACTCTAACCTACAGGGAGGGATGGAAGAAAAGACAGTTGAGGCTGGCCGCCGCTACAATTTCGGTTTCCCGACGGCGACCGAGAGCGTCGCTGGGCCGAAAGGGAGTGAGAGTGGAGCTGCGCCGGCTAATCCGGCGAGCAACCACTAATGGTAGTAGTCGGCTAGTCCGGCTAACAACCAACTAGTGGTTCGGGTGTCTGACGTCACCCGGGGGCGAAGCTTCCCGTAGATGTCCTGGGAAGGACACCTACGAGACAGCTGAGGAGGGCGGGAGGGGACTAGAGACGGCGGGCAGCTTCTTTGCTGATCTCCGGTAGCAATACCGTGTCTTATCAAGGCTTCGCCGCGGTTTTGGTCGGTTCTTGAGCGGCCTGCCCGACTGGACCGTGATTACCTAATACAATACAAGCGGTTGAATATTCGAGCTTTTTCTCGGGAACGCACGTGCATTTTCGTGACATGGCCCTCCACATATGGAGATCATTATTAAATTAAATTAGCGGAATAAATATGGCTCGAACGCCATATCACCCGATCAGATATTGGAATGTATCAAGCCACCAGCTTGGTACCTTGATCTTTCAAAATCTTGCCAATTGATTGGGGCGTAATCAGTAACGCAAAACCGTGCGGGAAATGCTGGACCACCACGTTAGCCCTTCTTCTGTATTCGTACCTTGCTTTACTCTGATTTTCACCCTTTTAGGTTTAATTTATTTTTTGATGAATCTACAATTCATATACGGGACCGATATATATTTTACTGTACGAGCGCTATGGTTTTGAACTACCAATGTTTTTTTTCCCTTGTCCGACTTGTTTTACCAGTGATCTGATCGTCTGCAGGAGCTGATCCAGGACTTTTCACCAGAGGGGGACACTCGTATTGAGAGGAGCTACTGATCGATAAAATGTCAATGGAAAGGGGCACGCTCGACAGTCCCTGGATGGGAACCTTTCCCAATCACAGTCTTTGGCCGGAAAACTTGGGGAGGGTTTGTAGTCCAGTGCCCCTGGAGGGGTGTATTTTTCCAGCCAGAGAGGCGACACCTGTCCATGAGGGGCATATGCCCCTGTGCTCCTTTTCGATCCAGCCCTCATGGTCTGTCATTACAGAACAAAGAACTCGAAACGTAAGATCTTGATAGTTTTAGCATTGAGATACATCAATGACGGATTCAGTAAACCGAGTAATGAAGAAGTTCCTGAATCTTCCTGGTTTCGTTAGAGTGCGACTTTAGTTCAAAATGAGCCGTGATCTACCCTTAGAGTATGCTACTCCCTACATGTCTGAAAGCAAGTAGTGGCGACAGAAGTAGCGAGAACGTCGCTGAGTGCAGGTCATTGCAGGTCAACGCTTGCGATGTCAGTGGGTTAGCTGTCCACACTCATGTCCCGATTCAGTGGAGTTCATCGAAGAAAGTATACGGCGTCTTCCTTTATTCAGATACATGGAAGGAAGACTAAAACACCCTGTATTTCTTAAACATTCCACTCTGATAATTTAAAAAACAAAAACATTTTCCATCCCCCCCAAAAAAAAAGAAACATCAAAACCGGTGACGACACTTTCTTGACTTTACATGAATGACATTCGTATCTTGGCCATATCTTGGCCATCCAGCACTGGTGTTTTCCAGCCGAGGCAGCACTCCTCTGCTGGAATCCCGCGGGTATGCTGGCAGCTGGCGTTTCTCTCGGTGTCGCTGGATCGGCGGCCACCTCCCTCGCGGGACCGCGCCAGCCAATGACCCACGCTTCCCTCGATCGTTATTATCCCCCTCTTCTAGTTTTGTCTGCAGGATTGCCTCTGCAAATGCG
This sequence comes from Ashinkailepas kermadecensis, assembly GCA_034440615.1. Taxonomy (NCBI): domain Eukaryota; kingdom Metazoa; phylum Arthropoda; class Thecostraca; family Neolepadidae; genus Ashinkailepas; species Ashinkailepas kermadecensis. The sequence goes on from JAOTOM010004448.1 coordinate 226,329, forward strand.
CCTCAACGTTAGCCAACGCAAATTAACAACTGGCTTCCCAAGTATACATGAAATAAAATTATTGTCTGATTCTGTTATCGATAATTTATCACTGTACATTGATTTCGTAGACCCAATGCACCTACCATAAGCAAAATAACTGGATCTGAATCACTTAACTTCATGTGTTTCATTGAACCCCTTTGGTGTCCATCACAGTCGCCAAGCACAGGCAACGCCTTGAGAAGTCGCTGGTAAATTGTTCGGCTTTGGATTGAAAGGGAGTGCAGCTCTACCGAAATTAAACACAACGTGGGAAGTAACTGGGAATAATATTTCATCGAAGAGTGCACATTCCATACCCAAAGACAAAGGTAGAGTTTCCCATACTTTTCGTGGAGCCTGGACCACATCAGCTTCGCCTTGGTCCCGCCAACGTCTTGCTCCAGTAACATGGGACCATACGGGGTAGGTTCCGCGAACCAAATTGGCAGCACTCATAGGCCTTCATGTATTGGGCCAAACCAATATTTTTAAAACAAATTTTCCACCCATGCTGAGTATTGTCGCGGTACTTTTTCTGGCGTTTGTGACAAAAGCCAGAATAAAAAGCGACCACGATCATGCATTGCAGGATAATGAGATTACATCCGAGTGGTCCATCAGCATGGTTTTCACAAGCATTTTTCTGGTAATGATAAACATGTAATTGTATAACTTGAGCCAATAACTTGCAGCCGATTCCCTACGCGTTTTTATGCATAAATCTGCAAAGAGACTCCTGTCTTCATGGTCCGTCCGTGGCTAGATACTGACAAGGGTTGACGAGGAATTTGAAACGTAAAAATACTGACCTGGGGTATCCTATGTTCATGACACCAAGTCATAACGGTCTTTAAATCGGCGGCATCAAATTGGCAAATATTTATTGGACCAGAAGGGAATGATGGGTTCGCTCGGTGAGATTTATGTTGAGCACTGGTATGATATAGAAGGAGATAGGTGCACAAATTCTTCTTCTTGTGATCCGGTGATAACACTCTTCAAAGGCTATCGCAGGCGAGCAGAGCGGATTAGATACTCACCACGATCCTGGAGACTATGTTATCCTTATTAAAACCCCGTGTGGTGTAGCCATTGACACTGTATTTTCCAGTCAAGGAATAGACCTCAGCTCCGCCCGCTCCCACCACCTCCCTCATAATCATTCTTGTCACGTTCGCGACATGAGCGCGAGCAGGACAGGGACTTCCTAACCATCTCTCTCGGGTAGGAAAGGATAGAACAGATAAGGAAGGAGGCTCCCAATTTGGAAGGAAGCCCATGTGAGAGAAGAGACCAGGATGCAAGAGTATACCCTTAAGATGGGTAAAGAGGTCCCGAACATGGAGGAAGAGGCCCCCTATGGCTATGGCTATGGGGTTATGGGGATGTTGGTTCTTTTATGTTCATTCCGTTCTTAATCTTCCTTATTACTAGGTATTTATTTCTTGTCACTATTTTTTCTGATGTCCTTCAGATGCTAGGTACTGACATGAATAGTATCATGAATATTAGGCATGTCATGTGGAAAGAGCCACTTTCAGTTGATTATTTCCGTGCAATGCTCATACAGTCAATATTAAGCTGGTTCAAATTGAGGATGGGGCTGTTTCCCTCTCTGTCCCCTCCAGTTTAAGTCCATGGATGAAATGATCAATCCTGCTCATGCTCTTTCCATATCAATGGAGCATCAAGTTGCCCAGCTGGGAACTGATGTACAATACACCTCATCCACGGAACATTGTATACACAGGATACTGCATTAACATCAATATTTAATACATACGTCTCCCACGACGATTCCCAACACTGAGGACATGCATTCAGATAGTACCTGATGTCTATTATTGCTGATGCAGCCTGATTCTTTCATTAGGAAATCAAAGACGGATCTAGGAATTGTCATAGGGGCACACGTCCGGAGTGGCGCGGCTTCGAAAGTACCTGAAGGGGCGCATATGTCTTCCGAGAGGAACCTCTGGCTGAAAAATTCGCGAAGATGGGTGAACTCGAGCCCTCCCGGAAGGGCATCTTTCTTTTCGGCACATCTTTCAATGTCTTTTCCTCTCGAGTGCCACCCCGGGTTGAAAGATTCGAGGGTAGGGGTGCACTCGAGTCTTCCCAGAGGGGCACCTAGTCCCAGCCGGAGGCGCACCACCTCCCAATGGGGGGGGGGCACATGCTTCCAGTGCCCCCCATTGCCACATGCTTCCAGTACCCCTGCAGCAAACTATCATGAAAAGCGTACATTGATAACATGTAAACTGATGCTACTGGGGTATTTTGAGTTGTAGCATAAGTTCAACACTATTCTGAAAAGATAGCATAAGTTGGGAAAATTTTGAGGAAGAGCAGAGACAACAACATTACATTATATATGCGGTGGCTATGCAATGAAATGCATTAAGATATGCTGGGAGTGACTGATATAATTTTTTTGGTTTCATGTTGTAATGTTTCCTACTTACTTTTGATCTGGGATATGCTAAAGTGATGGGATGAGCATCAAATAATTTGTGATAGCGGAAGTGAAGAGTTTTCTCTGTTTGTCATGTTTCATTTAAGTACGGGAATATTGGCCACTTTCAGCATACTCCGTTGAGGTTTTGCAAAAGCTGCCACAGATTATGTCCATGGCAGCTTTTAGAGGGTCTCAGGCTCCAAAAGTATACAATTAGCTTCATCCATGATGGTGAGTTCATTCGCACAGCTCATGCTGTTGTTTAATACTATCGACTTGTATGAACAGTGTGGTCTTGTACATTAAGGTCACACGCTCGAACATCCTAGCAAGATATTGGTATTATTGCAGCTTAGGTCTTTCACAAGATTGGTTTCGCACAAGTTTTTACTCCGCAAAACAAAAAGGGGCCTGGGGTAGGTTCTTTTAAATTAAGAAAGGCTTTTGATTTTTAGGTGACATTTGATATATTTTGTTTATATATTTTGTATATATATGTATATATCCATGTATATATATATATATATACATACATATATATATATATATATGTGTATATATATATATATGTATATACATATATATATATATATATATATATATATATATATATATATATATATATATATATGTATATAATTTAGAATACCTGTCTTAGCTACAATTTGTTTACATGTGATTCACCTTACCTCTTTAAGCAGGAATGCTGAGCCCTCCTCAACCATATCACTACTGTGGATAACGCTTCTCGGCTGGCCGCCGTTCTCTGCGTGCAGATCTTCTGCTGACGCCTTGCAGATGTGTAGGAGTTCCCCGATGTTCATTAATTGCCGGCTTGTCCAGACAATTTTGTGCTTTGCTGGTGTTATCAGTTCCGAACAGAATGTCTCCAATTTCAGTGAAATAATTTGAGGACTGACTTCCCACCAAAAAAGTGTATCTCTATGTACCACAATTATCTTCCGTAACAGATGCCATTGTCCTGTTAGCTCGTTTCTGCAGTGGCTGGCACGCTACAACCACACCTCTGCAAATGGCTGCCAATTAGGTGGGCAACCCAGTCGGGACCACACCGGGATTGAGAATTCAAACCGCAGTGTGATTTCTAGTGTGGATGCCCAGTGTGGACCACACCGGCTACCGATGTTCCGCGAAATACTTTTATGAGCAGTGTGGCAGCCAGAGTGGGCGAGAACTGGGTCCACATCACCTAGCCACACTCTGATCGCTGTCCAGTAGGGGCCACACCAAATTGTTGGCTGGGACAGTGCATGCCAACATAAAAATGCTGAGTCATAGCATGCGACTACAGTGTAATACAGTGGGCTCGGGTCCATCGTCACCGTCACCCCCTCTCCCTCACTCCACACACCAACAAACACACACCGGCTTAAAAAAAAGTGTCAGCGCCCATACGCAGGCTAAAACACACCGGCCTTGACAGATCATCGGAGCACAGCAGACCTGAACTGTGACGACGATGGTCGAAGGTATTTCTCTGGTGCCTAACATTAGGGAGGGGTGAAGCCAAAGTTGTGGCGAGGGCGGGCTCAGGGTCGGGGAAGGGGCACGGATTCCACAAAAGCATGGAATTTGAACGCAATGTCCTCTGATTAACCATGTGCACTGACACAGCCATCGTGATCGCCGAGTCTAGTCAGTCACCACACACGACACCAAGCAAACTAAAATGTACAACGGATCACAGACATCAATCAGTGCAATCGTTCTACTATTTTTTTTACAAGAGTCTGAAAACTCTGTTCGTACCCAATGGCGCAGCCAAGTGCAAGAATGAGACACTGGCTGGGTACATGCCTCTCCGGTCACGGCCAAGGAGTCCGAAAAGGTCAGCTCAAGAGATTCCCAGACGGGCCAGCCGATAGTTTTAATATGTCGACATTAATATGTCGACTCGAATGGTTTCTTTGCTAGCGTTGGACATAAAAAGTACAAAATTTCCGTAAATGGGAATTATGGCAGAAATAAAACAGTTTTCAAATCCGCGAAAGTGGCGTGGTCATGGCCATGGATGTGTCGCAACAGGAGCGTTTTTTAAATTGCATAACCCTGTTAGTACCTGTATTCCTTTCCCTCCCCGAAAAAAGGTTAAGGGCGAAGCTTCCGATGCCTTTGGTGGTGCTTGGAGGCTTCTTGACCTCATTGACCAATCTGATTTTTACTTCCCCTTGTAAATTGACTGAGGACGGGTCAAGGAGGGTAATATTCCAAAATGTCCAAAATGCCGCCATTTGCAGTAGTTGCAGCATGACAACACCAAACGCAGAACATACTGTTCTTTGATCAAGTCAAACAACTTTGCTTTCTCGAAATTTTAATTAAGGACAAGGTTACTAAACTGAGATCAAATTCGGTGTTCTTATCGGAGTGAGAGAAAAACATTTCATGCAGAACGTGATAAATGATGATATTGACATCCTGCTTGAAAATATTTGACAAGCGTAGTGTGTATAGTTTGGATTTATGTGTGCGTCAGCTGCTTCGGCGATATTGCGCTCGCTCTGTCGTCTTATGCCGAATGCTGCTGTTTCTTGTGATGTCAAATTTGAAGTCGGTTTCAGAGTCACCAAGTAGCGCAACATGATTTTGGGTTGATAACCAATGACCTGATTGTGACCAATGACCAATGACCTGACCAATGACCTGTGACCTGACAATGACCCCCAAATTTCTGAGGAGTGGCGATTTGTCCCATCCAATTTTTATCGTGTCCCCCAAGCCTCAGCTGCCTGAGTATGACTGTCGCAAAATTCTGCTTAATCATTTATAAAGTGAAAATATCTATGCAAGAGAATCACCAAAAATACTAGAAGCCGATCTAGCCAATCAACGGGCTTCACGGACTATCTGTCGTTACGAAATCTCCGAATGGTAAATCAGTAAACGTTTAATACAACGAAGAATGGCTCTTAGATGCTCCTGGGTTTTAGACATTGCGTGTAAAGAAAATATACGACCTTCAATGTACCAGGAGGTGCTGAGTTGATATCAATAGTAACGATAAAGGTTATACTTTATTACTCAACGTTTCGGCCAGGGGCCATCGTCACTCCTGACGATGGCCTCCGGCCGAAACGTTGAGTAATAAAGTATAACCTTTATCGTTACTTTTGATATCAACTCAGCACCTCCTGGTATATTGAAGGTCGTATATTTTCTTTACACGCAAAATCAGTAAACGTTAGATATTTCTGCTTAGGGGCCATTCTTGAGTAACATGAACCTTGACCATCTAGTGTTTCGTTTGAGTGGAAAATTGTGTTTTGCGAGGCAACAAATTTGCATTATCGCAAGGCTTTATGCGTCTTAGGTTGCATTCCACAGCACATATATTGATATATCTTGAGGAAACGTGACTCTGGGTGTCCTTGGGTTTCATCAAGACCATGGAGGAGAGTCATGGGCAGCCTTAAGCACGTACGTCAAGTTAACGTCGTATTCGTATTCAGCGACAAGCTCGCCGGCAGAGGCGTATTTGTATTGGCATTGGCATTCAGCGACGGGTTTATGATCGTTAGAATCAATTACCACAAATGCGTCTGCTTGCACTGAACACGCTGGAAGCAACTACATAGGTCTCACATTACTAATGTAATGGGCAAGGTCCAACGCAAGCCAGTTTCTTCGGTCGCTTCCCATTTTGTTTTCGTTTTCACCAAAGCCTGCCCAAATCTGGGCACAGGCAATAACCTGTGATGAACCATCGAGTAACATTTCAAACCGGTGCATATCAAGGTTAAACTTCAAGGTCAACGGTTAGCTTTATTTATTAGATGGCGATATTAAAGCGATATCGAACGAACGGATGGTTCGGTTGCTATCGCTTCAATTTCCATCCAATAGGCGTCATTCGACGTGGCTTGTTATGCGGTATCAGAAAGCTAAGCAATCGAATTATTTGTCAAGGGCAAAGGTCGAGCTGATCCTTCGGTCGCCTCATTTTTATTCGTTTTCACTCAAACCTATCCAAATATGGTATCAAGCGATAGCCAGTGATGAACACTCGAGTAACGTTTCAAACTGGGACATGTCGAGGTCAAAGGTTTGATTGAGTTCTTCGATGTCCTCGCGCTTCATCGTTATGGCTTCAATTTGCAAAAAATAGATGTCATTTGACGTCGCTTGTTGTGCGGTATCAGAAAATTGATAATTCGAAGTAATCTCGACGGGTCAAAATTCAAGCTGATTTCTTTGGTCGCCTCGCATTTTTTGGATTTCACCCAAGCCTACCCAGATCCACCATTAAGCGATAGCCCATGGTGAACCCTCGAGTAACATTTTGAAACCGGGATATGTCAAGATCAAATCTCAAGGTCCGAGACTAGTTTGAATTTTTCGAAGTCTTCGCGATTCGACGCTATGGGTTCAATTTGCACCAAGTGGGTCTCATTCGACGTGGCTTGTGCCGTATTATAATGTTACAAAATCGAACTAATTTGAAAGGTTAAAGGCCAAACCGACTTCTTTGGTCGCCTCGCATTTTTTCTTCGCCCCAACCTACCCACATCTGGTATCAAGCAATAGCCTGTGGTGAAGCTCGAGTAACATTCCAAACCGGAACATGTCAATGTCAAACCAAAATATCGAAGGTTAGCTTAAATTGCTCGAAGTCCTCGCGCCTCGTCGCTACGTCTTCAATTTTCATCCAGTGGGAGTCATTCGACGTGCCGTGAGGTACTCGAGCAAACTATTCAGAAGTCATATTAACTTTCAGTCAAAGGTCGAGCTCATTTCTTCAGTCGCCCCGCGTTTGTTCGTTTTCTCCCAAAGCTACCCATGTTTGGTATCAAGAGATAGCTCGTGGGCAACCCTCGAGCAACATTTCAACCCGGGACAGGTCAGGTCAAGCCTCAGGTCAAGGTTATTTGTAATTTTTCAAAGTCCTCGCGTTTCGTCGCTATGGCCTGAATTTGCATTATGTGGGTGTCATTCGACGTTGCTTGTCGTGCGGTATCAGAATGTTGAGATAACGAAATAATTTCGAAGGTGTCAAAGGTCCGATGTATGTACGATGATTGAGTATAATAGGAATAAGAGGTTCAAATAAATTTTTGTTTGCAGCCGTTGTGATCGTAGGCACTCATATCCTATGACCTATATGACTAGGAGCCCCACGTAGGCACTCATATCATATGACCTAATGACTAGGAGCCCCCCCAAGAAATCCGTCATAACCTGCTCGGACGGCACTCATCGCTGGTTTTTAATTTACACTGCCAGATTGCTGTTCCGGACATATAAAATATATAACTTTTTTCTTCAAATTGTCCGCTTTCCTTTTAATGGTTCAACGGAAGTTGTCAAATTTCCAAGAGAAGCCACACGTGAATGCGCACCATGTTATAACCAGCCGGAGTCGGGAGTTCGTAACCGCCAGAGCAATGTTGTAATCAGGGGGGGATTCAGGAATTGTCATGGGGGGCACTTGTCTGGGGGAGGGGGTATTTCTTTGGAACGGCGCCACTGCGAAAGCGCCTTTCGGCCTCTAGCTGAAAAATTCGAGGGGGCGGGTTACACTCGGTCCTTTCCGAAGGGGCGCCTTTCCTTCCAAGTGGGTGCCTTTTTATTTCATAGGGGCGCATCTGGCTGAAAAATTGGAGCGGGTACAATGGAACCTTTTCAGAGGGGCGTGTTTTCCCGGCAGGGGGACGCCTCCTTCCATATGGGGGGCACATGCCCTCAGTGTCACACCCTTTATCCGCCCTGGGTGCCATTCCATCGAAATGTGTCCCCGTAAAACTGGAAAACATGAGAAAGGTTAGCGTGCGTCCATATTTACTACAACAAAACTATCGTCGAATATTTTATGTTGTTCCTGCCACAAGAGGGCAACGTTTACGTACTAATATCATTGCTCTATGGTGATTGTGAAATCGGGCCCAGCATATAGGACATAAAGCTAAATGTTCATAGGCAGTGATAAGGAGTGAAACTTGCTAATCTTGGCGAAACGTTTTGTTCCCAAAATATTATTTTTAGCAATGGTAAATCTGAAAACCAGACATTGAAAATGAAGTGGCTGAAATCCAAGGATTTTCTGTTCGTGTGTGTGTGGGTGGGGGGAGGCGGGCAATCCTCTATCCTGTCTAAACTTAACGCGTCCCTGGTTTGTCCCCCCCCCCCCTCAATTTCGAAACCGTGGCTACACTCATGGGCGGGACCACCGTCGGGGCCATCGGTGGCACTATCGGCGGGACCATCGGTTGAGCTTTTTACTGCATGCCCATTTCCATTCTTTCTTCTTTCTTTTTTTTTTGGGGGGGGGGGGGATTGGGGGTAGAGGGGGAAAATTGCCTATTTAAGGGATAAAATTGAACATTGGTAGGGGGGGGGGGGGGGCACATGCACCTCCGAAAGTATACAAAACAACACTCTCGGGTGTGGGGGCCAGGTAAGTATTTTTGAGGGGACGAGTGGTCTAGGGGTAAGATGCTCGTCTCACAATCGAAAGATTGTGGGTTCAAGTCTCACCTGTCGCTACTCTTCGCCCGCGACCAATCGGCGTGAGAGATTGGCGACGCTATATGACTCAACGGTCGACGTGTCGTAAAACCAATGACCAACCTAAGCATTTTTTTAAATAGCATGGTACGCCCGGGCAGGGTGTGTGTTGGATCGCTCTCTGAGCCTATGTTCTATGTTCTATGTTGGATTGCTCTCTGAGCCAGTGGCATAAGATGCGATTCCAGTCGCTATTTGAAGTTCATAACGTCTTAATATCGGCGGTATTGTCAAAGGTGGCGCTAACCACACGCAGTGGGTGGCTCTCTGTGCAAAATTTGAGTGCGTCAGGTGAATATTGTACACATGACATGAAACGCAAACCTAATGTGTATTGTTTAATACAACGAAGAATGGCTCTTAGATGTTCCTGGGTTTTAGACATTGCGTCGTATATTTTCTTTACACGCAATGCCTAATGTGTATGTTTGACTGCTCTCCGGGCCTGCAGGGTGATGAGATGAGAGTCGCTATTTGAAGGTAATAACTTCTTAATATTGACGGCATTGGTAAATGTGACGGTAGCCAAATGTAGTGGGTGGCTTTCTGTGCAAAAGTTTTAGTTGCCAGGTGATATTCTAGAAATGTCCGGGTGCGCCACGGTAAAGTGTATGATCGGCTGCTGTCTCAGCCTATGGCTTGCGATGGAGCTCCAGTCGCTATTTAAAGTTTGCAACGTCTTAATTTCGACGGTATTATCGAAGGTGGCGCTAGCCACATGTATCATGGGGCTCTGTGCAAGCTTTGGCTGTCAGGTGAAAATTGAAGAAACGGCAGGGTATGCCATCGTAATCTGTATATTAAGCTGCTCTCTGGGCCTACGGCGCACGATGGGGTTGGAGTCGCTATTTGAAGTTAGCCCGCGCCGTCTTTCCGGTCAGGCCCTCACACCCCGTCTCCGGAGGGGGGGGCCTTTTGTGCCCCTCTAATCTCCAAACTAAACCTTCCACGAAAACGAAAGTGGTGTCATCGGAAAGCGCTCGACGAGCAGGGACTCAACCTACGGCCAGAATCCACCCCCAAAGTTGTCTCCCGAAAAAAGCGACTTCGTCTATGAGATCACGACTGACATGTTTTTGGCTCTGGGGAGTTCATTTTGGGGAGATCTTGAAAAAAATTACTTGGAATCAGAAAAGGAAGGGGAAACGACCATGTCCCCAAAATGGTATCCCCACAAAATAAACACTTTTTCCCCACAAATTTTCCGAAATTTTGAGTTTCCAATTATCTCGATATATGTTCTAATGGATAGAGCGCACAGGGAAAATTTTGTCCTGAGTCAACTTGCCGTTTTAAAGTGCTTAATTTAGCCAGAATCTTCGATTTTAGCCTTAGTAGGAAAATGTGCAAAACCAATGAGATCAAAAACGAAAACTTCACAGATTCCTCTGGTGCTTTTTGTTGTGTCCACAAAGATAAGCAAACGTTTAAAATTTAACTTGAATATCCTTATCTGTTAACACGCGCCTTTGAGGGCCTCTGAAAATTACGCGCACTGGAGGGGGGGGGGAGGGGCTGATTCCCCCCGCTAAGATCACGTCTCCTATTACAGCTAGAGTAACGAAATTTTAAGGGTAGATGGATATGGTGGTGAACTCTGGTGTGCAAATTTCGTGACCTTAGGTCAATATCTTCAAGGTCAAATGAGGTCACGCCATATTTGGCTCGTTTTGCGTGGCTTGACTTAACATGGTTATGGATCGCTGCGATTGTGTATAAATGCTCGAAAATGGGCATCAATGATGTTTTGGACATAGCTAATGATGCAATACAGATGATAGATCCGGCATTTGACCTCAGGTCACCTATATATCAGCACTTTATCGGGTCAGTTACTGGTTCCAGCTACCGGAACCGGGCCGTCCGCCGGGCGGCCCGGCGCAATCGGTTTCACGAAGAAAGGACTGAAGTACATGAATGAAGTATAGAAACGCTTCATGTTTACAAGGTTCACAATGACAAAAACAGAAGTTTTCAGTAGGGAGCAACATGCAAAATGACATGAATCGCATGATTCATGTCATTTGCGTTTATGACAACCTTCCAGTTGAACAAGTTTTGTTCTATTGACCTGCCATGAACTTGACCTGAGTGGACCTCGGTGATCTAGCATGATCTTGAAGCAATATAGCATAACAATAGACATCAAATAAGTCGCTAGTATTGCCATGAACACTTCGCCTTTGCCGATAAACGGGAAGCGCATCAGCGTCGATTTGTGTGGTCTTACGCTACGAAACTTTTTTTACTTTGACGGCCTCTAACGCGAACAATTTTCGGCCGATTTTCGTTTTTCTTATTTTACGCGACGCGCCGGAAATTTCTAAGCAGGTACACAAAACATGGCGTATATCGACGGGAAAATCGGGAGTTATTTACGAAAAATCGCAGGGGTGGGCTGATTTCGCCCCCCCCCCTCCAGTACGCGTGTTGAAGCGTGGCGACCTGTTGAACTTTTTTCTGGGTTACCTCACTTGACCTTGACTAACCTGTTGACCGTAGATGACCTGACTCCAAAATTTCCACGACATGCCATATTGATGTGGAAAATGTATACCAAATTTCGGCGCGCCGAAGCGCGCAGTTTTTCACTGTTCGCGGAAAATCTTAGAGGAGCGGGGGCTAAAATGATCCCTCCCCAAATATTGGGCGGGGATCCGGGTAATGTGTATGTTGAGCTGCTCTCTGGACGTGCGGTATGTGATGGGATTCGAGTCGCTACTTGAACTTAATAACGTCTTGATGTCGGTGGTAATGACAAAGATGGCACTAGCCACATGCCGTGGGTGGCACTCTGTGCAAAATGTGTGGGTGTGGGTGAATATTCTAGAAATGGCAAGATGCGCCATGGTAAGGTGATGGTGGTTTGTTTAATTCACAGGTTACGGTGTGATGTGCTTTTTTATCCACCTTCACCTTTCGCGGGTGAGTGGTTTAGTGTGGCAAGCAAATGCGCTGGCAGATGTCTATCCATCCCCGGGTATGCTGCTGTCCATGTTTGGCCGAATTCGGACGGTACGCGAATGCGTACTGGAATGCGAACACGAATACGTTGTCGACATCACGAACATACCTGCACAAACCCTGGAATTTTCGTGCCGAGAGCCTCTAGTCCGCGTCCGTTAAACAAGTTTATAGAAATGGACCGATGGAAAATCAATATAACAAAATGTGGTATCTTTCGTAGCCTAGGCGCCTCCGTATGGAGTGACGTGTTTCGACATCAAATTATGTATCACTTACATCATTTATTGTATCAAATATAGTACAATTATGCCTATGAAAACCACAAACACACGACCAGCGTGGCCGGTCCAGCCGTCGGCTCGGACAGTAGTTGTTCATCAGATCACCTCAGTGGCCACCACCACAACGGGCCACACCACGAACACCAAGGCATCAACGGTCGGCAGCCGTCTTTCGACACAACGGTCTGGACACCCTGAAGGCCGACGGCGGCCAGTGCATCACCAGACCTCGACACACTGAACATATGACTGACGGCATCCTCAGCCGAATTGGTGCACCATCCACGCTTCTGCGGTCCAAACCACATTCAGTCACCAGAACATCTGTTGCGGACTGGAGCAACCGGGCCGACCGCTCTAATCTCCTGTTGGAGACGATCTGGCTGTTGCGCGCGGCTGAGATACCGTTGAGGTCCGCTGCGTTGAGAGCACGACCGACACCCAATCCACGGCCGGTACAGGCGGGGCGCCGTGACCTCGGTGGGAGAACCACAGCTTGATATCAAGCACCTTAAGGATGCACTCCGGCCCAGTTTGTACACTCAGTCAATACTGCTGAAGTGATAGTGAAAAATACTGAAAAAGCGATATATATATATATATATATATATATATATATATATATATATATATATATATATATATATATATATATATATATATATATATATATATATATATATATTTATAGATATATACATAGATATATACATAGATAGATATATACATATATATATACATAGATAGATAGATAGATAGACAGATAGAGATCAGCTAGAGACTCAGTCGATGTCGTTTGCGTTTGTTGACCGCGGCGGCAGTGTGAACGGTACCCGTCGCCGGTAGAACAGAAGGTACGCCTCCCGGGTCATGACCTGTTCCTCCAGCACATGGCTCACGCGACTGTCGTCGAAGAGCCGCCAGCCTGGGGGCCACACAACAGAGCTGACCCATACGGCAACTCACCCGTCTACCCATAATACAACACGGCTGGCATACTGAAAACTCATTAGTCTACCGACCGTGGGCGGCATTACGCATATGGGCGCTGCATGGCCAGAATGGACAGAAAACAACAATAATGCTCCGCCCCCACCCTCCCCTTATGCGAGCTCCGTTGATTATTTGGGTTTAAGGGCGCGCCGACAACGGGGCCATTTGGCGCCCATTATGCGAGCTCCGTAGCGCCGTCGATGCTACCGATGGTACAACAAAACCGCCATCTGCTGGAAATTCGCCAGCCAATGGGGTATATCACGGAGCTCATGCTTGCCCCATCATCAGCACGTGCACTTCTGACATTCTGATGCCCTGATAAAACAAACAAACTTCTCCTTTCCCTCCATCTCATCAGCCATGGGGTCACTCGCGACAAAGCTTGGTAGAGTAGGTAGTCTAGGTCACAATCCTAAATGCACAACTTGATTAAAGTACGTCTATCTGGATCAAACAAGACCAACCAACAAAATGCAGTGTTGAGTGTGAGTGAGATGGGAACCCATGTTACTAAGTATTCGGCTGATATATGCGAAATTATTGTGAGAGGGCCAGCATAGTGATTGCACAGATCATATAATGTCTGTAACCATGATCCTTATCAGTCCAGGTCAAATGAATCAGAATTTCAGGGAGGGAATAATACATAAATAGAATGGAATGGAACTGGGTACGAAACCTATGATTGGCGAGGCCTATGCAGCCGGCTGGTACGGCGCAAGGATAAGTGGAACAAGGTTCAAAACTCAGGCGTCATTTATCGTTATACGCGCCAGTGCAAAACAAAAAACAATATGAAATGGACACGTGCAGAAGCTTAAGAACAAGGGAGGGGAACATAAGGAGACGATCGTAAATACCAACGCGAACCACCTCGGGCTTTCAAAAGATGTGCTAGAACCCGGGCACACCGAAGCTTGGGGAGGCGTCGAAATCCTGGCCTATGGAACCGACTGGAGAAAAAGAAAGATTAAGAACGGAATTGCAATCACCAAGACGACGCCTGATAGGCCAATGGACACAACACCTGGGGTCTCCATGGTCGCAGTAAGACGACGCCTGATAGGCCAATGACAATACCTGGGGTCTCCATGGTCGCAGTAAGACGACGCCTGATAGGCCAATAGACACAACACCTGTGGTCTCCATGGTCGCAGTAAGACGACGCCTGATAGGCCAATGGACACAACACCTGGGGTCTCCATGGTCGCAGTAAGACGACGCATGATAGGCCAATGACACAACACCTGGGGTCTCCATGGTCGCAGTAAGACGACGCCTGATAGGCCAATGGACACAACACCTGGGGTCTCCGTGGTCGCAGTAAGACGACGCCTGATAGGCCAATGGACACAACACCTGGGGTCTGCATGGTCGCAGTGCAAAATAGTTTGTAGTAGCTTCGTCATAGTAAATGGGTGACATAAGCAAGTTCGGCAAAATATTGGCGGACGTTTGACAAACTCCGCTGCGGAACTTTTGAACTGTTGGTCGAATGTTGAATTAAGCTCAATGTGTGATGCATATGATGCATATATTATATTTTTGTGTATCGATCTATTCTGCGATATCGCTATGTCCCAGCTAAACAACGGCATCAACACCAAATAATGGACATCACTATGGCTTCGTGACTGGCAGAAACCACTCCGCGCCATTTCAAACTACCGCCCGACAGTCCGACTCGCAGGTCGTTTGCCAGCCACACACGATCTGGTCAGCCGTTCGAATTTGGCTGACTGACAAGGTCAAATTTACCGCCAGATTGTCAAATTTGAAATGCTAACCAGTGCGCTTGGAAACTGTCCGTGGATAGCCCAAAAGGAAGCACTATACCGCCATTTCCTCCTCAAGATCCTGCATGAAATCGGAGAATGACATCGGATGATAACATCAACTTCCACTCGTGTGTGTGCTAAAATGTGCCAGGCACCCAGGGAATACGTGACTCATAAAAGGCGCCGCCTGTAGGACAACATAATCTTGCACCATTTTCATCTCTCCCCGTAGGCATCTTCGAGTAGGACTACAAGGATTATTGCGCAGCACTTCACTTTACCTCCCACACACCAAAAACACAATCTGCTGTGTTTATGCCTCGATTTCTGTACGTACTGGATGGTACAGAGTATACATAGGGCCAGCGTTAAGCGACGTCCCGGACGGAAATCATCGTACCGTGTTCAGACTTCTGCGGCTGGAGAGGGCCCACGCAGCGGGCCAATGCTGTGTAGTGGCCGCCCAGGATGCCTCCGTGGTGGTTGATGACCGCGTACAGGTCATACACGGCTGGACCACTCTCCGGCGTCCGGGTCAGGTACGGGCTCAGGTCCAGTCCGCTGTGGGCACTCACGGACAGCTAGTTAGGGACGGACTCAGATCCAGTCTTCTGCAGGCACTTCCGGGCAGCTAGCTTGGTTCAAGTGTAGTCCGCCTTGGGCATCAACAAACGGCTAGCAAGGGCCGGGTTCAGGCCCTCTGTGGGTACACCCGGACAGTTAGTTGGGGGCAGGTTCAGGTTCAGTCCGGACTAGCTCAAGTTCAATCTTCTGCCCAAAGAAAGCAGGGCGTAAGTCGCCTTTCTGGACAGCGCAAGCTTAGTCTGCATACCACATAGCTCTGACAGGTGCGAATAAAAGCAAGTGATAATCAAATCGTCTTGTATTGGAATTTCACCTCTATTCAAGATAACTGCTCAAGAGCATGGAGACATAGTCTACAATGGATTCACGGAGACGCGCGTTTCTTCTCTTGGACGGCAGCAGTCCTCTGCGGGGACCCCAAACAGCTAGTTCGGGACGGGCTCAGATCCAGTCCCTTGTGGACACCCCCGGATGGTAAAGGTCGGTACTCACCGCCATCGAACCGGAAGTCCGATGGCGGTGAGTACAAAGCGGATAGTACATAACCGTGGGTTGTGTACTCTCTGCATGTTATCCAAATGGAAAACTTTTGCTTATATTTCTTCCACGAAGGTAGCTAAATTAAGGCTCTGATGGGGTGATTAACGGACGAATTTGTCACCGAACTGTTGCATTATGTTGGGAATTAAAAAAGCATAGCAACTGCCATGCCTATCTCAATGGTTCACAGCATAGTCGATCGACGACCCACGTCACCTGTATTAGGAAACAGTGTCCACATTTTAGAGCGAGGCTAAATAAATGCACAGACTGCACAATTATTTGAAGTTGTTGACACGTTTGCAACCGACAAGAGACGGGCACTTACGATCTAAGATATGGCAGCGTCTGCTCTTAGTCAAAATTGCGCGGCGGGTTTGTCGCCCGTATCCTCTCGTGGATATGCGAGGAGACGCAGACAATTCAGTTGAACACGATTCAACTGACTGCTGCCAAAGTTGAACGCGACTCAACTTGGCGGGGTCAGGTTCGGCGGCTGGACCGCAACAGCGACAGTCTGCGTTTTGTTCCGCTGGGTATTGTGGAGCGCCAAGGATAGTCAGGCGTGGCTTCAGGTCACTGTTGGCGCCCAGACAGTAGGCGTCTTGTTCCGCTTGATAACGAAAATGTGAAAATATCATTAACCGAACCCGACACATTTTTTTTGTTCATTTGAGCTCATTTCTCATTCAACAAATTTCTCAGCTGCACGCCCGGCCCCGAAAGTGGGTAAAGAACCGCTTACCTGATGGGAAACTCCACCATCTTGTCGATTTTATCTCGGTAGATCAAGTCTTTGAAGGAGAACCTCTTCAGCTGGACGATCAGATTCAGAGGAACACGCCATACATTCATCTGTTTCTCTGCCTCTCTATGCATCTTGCATCTGTTGGTACACAGTAGGCCATTAACAGAGTCTACGGTAGGCCATTAATAAAATCCATGGTACAATACCAGAGGACGCATGGTAAATCATTAGCATAACTATTGTGCTGTCAGCATGAATAAGGCTATTGATAAAGGTAGCCTGCTGTAAAGGGAAATAGGACGCCATGGGAGCTTCTACAACTGAACATTTGGGCAATAGTCGAGGCAATAAGACACATATTTTATTCCACATGCTGTGCATGAACCTATAAAACCACATATGAGGAGCAGTATGTGCAGGACCACGGTGTTCACACTTCACTCGAGCAACCCGATTCATGATCATTCCACATGCGCAGCGTCACACACCCTAATTCACGCCACGATGTCATACAGCTTCTGAAGCTGCTGGAGCGCCCAGGCATACACCAGTATGCGAAAGATCTGCGGCATTGCCTGATGCCGAGAGGAAAGTGGAGCCTGGGGATGACCGGACTAATCCGGAACAGCACCACACCCAGGGACTGATCTGAGACAGCACCACACTCTGGCTGACTGGGGACAGTACCAGACACCCTGGCTGACCTGGGACAGTACCATGACACTCTGGCTGACCTGGGACAGTACCATGACACTCTGGCTGACTGGGGACAGTACCAGACACCCTGGCTGACCTGGGACAGTACCATGACACTCTGGCTGACTGGGGACAGTACCAGACACCCTGGCTGACCTGGGACAGTACCAGACACTCTGGCTGACTGGGGACAGTACCAGACACCCTGGCTAACCTGGGACAGTACCATGACACTCTGGCTGACCTGGGACAGTACCAGACACCCTGGCTAACCTGGGCCAGTACCATGACACTCTGGCTGACTGGGGACAGTACCAGACACCCTGGCTGACCTGGGACAGTACCAGACACCCTGGCTGACCTGGGACAGTACCATGACACACTGGCTGACCTGGGGACAGTACCAGACACCCTGGCTGACCTGGGACAGTACCAGACACTTTGGCTGACTGGGGACAGTACCAGACACCCTGGCTGACCTGGGACAGTACCATGACACTCTGGCTGACCTGGGACAGTACCAGACACCCTGGCTGACCTGGGACAGTACCAGACACCCTGGCTGACCTGGGACAGTACCATGACACTCTGGCTGACCTGGGACAGTACCAGACACCCTGGCTGACCTGGGACAGTACCAGACACCCTGGCTGACCTGGGACAGTACCAGACACCCTGGCTGACCTGGGACAGTACCAGACACTCTGGCTGACTGGGGACAGTACCAGACACCCTGGCTAACCTGGGACAGTACCATGACACTCTGGCTGACCTGGGACAGTACCAGACACCCTGGCTAACCTGGGCCAGTACCATGACACTCTGGCTGACTGGGGACAGTACCAGACACCCTGGCTGACCTGGGACAGTACCAGACACCCTGGCTGACCTGGGACAGTACCATGACACACTGGCTGACCTGGGACAGTACCAGGCACCCTGGCTGACCTGGGACAGTACCATGACACTCTGGCTGACTGGGGACAGTACCAGACACCCTGGCTGACCTGGGACAGTACCATGACACTCTGGCTGACCTGGGACAGTACCAGACACTCTGGCTGACCTGGGACAGTACCAGACACTCTGGCTGACCTGGGACAGTACCAGGCACCCTGGCTAACCTGGGACAGTACCATGACACTCTGGCTGACCTGGGACAGTCCCAAACACCCTGGCTGACCTGGGACAGTACCAGACACTCTGGCTGACTGGGGACAGTACCAGACACCCTGGCTAACCTGGGACAGTACCAGACACCCTAGCTGACCTGGGACAGTACCAGACACTCTGGCTGACCTGGGACAGTACCAGACACTCTGGCTGACCTGGGACAGTACCAGACACCCTGGCTAACCTGGGACAGTACCATGACACTCTGGCTGACCTGGGACAGTACCATGACACTCTGGCTGACTGGGGACAGTACCAGACACCCTGGCTGACCTGGGACAGTACCATGACACTCTGGCTGACTGGGGACAGTACCAGACACCCTGGCTGACCTGGGACAGTACCATGACACTCTGGCTGACTGGGGACAGTACCAGACACCCTAGTTGACCTGGGACAGTGCCAGGTACCCTGACATGATACCAGACCCAGCGACTGGCCTCGGACAGTACCAGGCCCAGTGACTGGCCTGGGACAATACCAGAACCGTGACTGATTTGAGACGGTACCAGACACCCTGACTGACCTAGGACAATACCAAGCCTCCCCGGGCGATAGCTGCTCGGGCTCTGTGAACAGCTGCAGACACTGCTCCAGTGTGAAGCCCCCGCTGGGCTCGGGACTCGGTGACGGGTCCGCCAGGGGCTCCAGTGGTTTGTGCTCTACCAGGCAGCACGGACGTGACCGGTGGTGCGTCTTCCAGTCCATGGCCAGCAGGCATGTGCCGCGCAGCTGTAGCGGCAGTTCACCTGGACACACCGTGACACAGTCAGGGACGGCCTCATCAGGTCACCTGGACACACCGTGACACAGTCAGGGGCAGGCTCATCAGGTCACCTGGACACACCGTGACACAGTCAGGGACGGGCTCGTCAGGTCACCTAGACACACCGTGACACAGTCAGGAACGGGCTCATCAGGTCACCTGGACACACCGTGACACAGTCAGGGGCAGGCTCATCAGGTCACCTGGACACACCGTGACACAGTCAGGGACGGGCTCGTCAGGTCACCTAGACACACCGTGACACAGTCAGGAACGGGCTCATCAGGTCACCTGGACACACCGTGACACAGTCAGGGGCAGGCTCATCAGGTCACCTGGACACACCGTGACACAGTCAGGAACGGGCTCATCAGGTCACCTGGACACACCGTGACACAGTCAGGGACGGGCTCATCAGGTCACCTGGACACACCGTGACACAGTCAGGAACGGGCTCATCAGGTCACCTGGACACACCGTGACACAGTCAGGGACGGGCTCATCAGGTCACCTGGACACACCGTGACACAGTCAGGAACGGGCTCATCAGGTCACCTGGACACACCGTGACACAGTCAGGGACGGGCTCATCAGGTCACCTGGACACACCGTGACACAGTCAGGGACGGGCTCATCAGGTCACCTGGACACACCGTGACACAGTCAGGGACGGGCTCATCAGGTCACCTGGACACACCAGTCAGGAACGGGCTCATCAGGTCACCTAGACACACCGTGACACAGTCAGGGACGGGCTCATCAGGTCACCTGGACACACCGTGACACAGTCAGGAACGGGCTCATCAGGTCACCTAGACACACCGTGACACAGTCAGGAACGGGCTCATCAGGTCACCTGGACACACCGTGACACAGTCAGGGACGGGCTCATCAGGTCACCTGGACACACCGTGACACAGTCAGGGGCAGGCTCATCAGGTCACCTGGACACACCGTACACAGTCAGGGACGGGCTCATCAGGTCACCTGGACACACCGTGACACAGTCAGGGACGGGTTCATCAGGTCACCTGGACACACCGTGACACAGTCAGGAACGGGCTCATCAGGTCACCTAGACACACCGTGACACAGTCAGGAACGGGCTAATCAGGTCACCTGGACACACCGTGACACAGTCAGGAACGGACTCATCAGGTCACCTGGACACACCGTGACACAGTCAGGGACGGGCTCATCAGGTCACCTGGACACACCGTGACACAGTCAGGGACGGGCTCATCAGGTCACCTGGACACACCGTGACACAGTCAGGAACGGGCTCATCAGGTCACCTGGACACACCGTGGCACGGTCAGGAACGGGCTCATCAGGTCACCTGGACACACCGTGGCACGGTCAGGGGTGGGCTGGCCAGATCACCTGGACACACCGTGGCACTGTCAGGGACGGGCTGGCCAGATCACCTGGACACACCGTGGCACGGTCAGGGGCGAGGCCCGGACTACCGCAGTTGTGGTCCCCACCACCACCCAACTCACCCAGGTCCTGCAGTCGCGCGCCGCACTCGGCCTGGCTGATGCTGTAACCTTGAGCGTTGACTGGTTTGATGAAGAACAGCTGCTTGTCGTCGCCGGCAGACGATGGTCGCTGTCCGCTGGCCGTGTCACCGGACAACTCCGACTCCCTCTCAGCCGGTGACTCCTCCGTGTCGGTACACTGCAACGTGAGAGGTCGGGTCAGTGTACGTATAATGCAGCTGCAATAGGTCGGCCAAGCTTAGCTGGTTATTGAGGCCGTAAGGTGCAACATCCACAACTGGTGCAGTTGGTGCAGCTAAGGCTGTTTCATGTTCCGCATCACGAACAAGTGAGTACCGACCAGTTGGTGGACTGTCATCAGTCCAGTAAATGCCTGACAAATACCTGCACACATTCACAGCTCGCTCGCCGCCAGTACAACTCACCTTACACTAGCCAGTTTCTAAACACTCCAACAACAATGACTGACCTTCCCGCTGTCGGAACTGGTGGTGGAGCTGGCAGAATCTCTTCTCTCACCGGTCACTGCCACGGGCACGCAGAACACGTTCACAGAGTGTCTGAAACACGGCGGCCATTACTGCAGTACTGCAATGGTGCATTGGTAGATACCAACATTGCTTGTGAAGCTCGACTCCAACAGCACAAACGTAGGGCGTACATGTGGCGTGCATAATGCAAACATTATCCGACATTCCCGAGAACAGATACAGCACGTAAGCCGCATATCAAGCAATACTGCCATATTGAACAAGAAACGACCTCTCAGAGTAGAGAAGGCTGTCAGTCGGCAGGCAAAACGGTCTTCAAACATCAGAGATTCTTAGTTGGAATCGTTGCTGGGAAGGCTTTGCGGAATAACAGGCCGTGATCAGCGTAATCGTGCTGCATCGACTGTGAATCCAACTCCCGATCAGGAAATTCCAGTTCAATAACATAGTCTGGCACGTCTACCTGGTGCTTGCACCCAGGTCCGTACTTGGCAGGTTGTCAAATGACCATCACAGCCGGGGGCGGTAAAAGCGAGCGTGTGGGACCACACCTGTTGTGTCGGTACGGGGAGACGCTGACGTTTCTGATTAATGTTCTACCTACTGGGTAATGAGGAGGAAAATAATGAAGGTGACAAACCCCACCTTAAAAGCAGCACAGTTTCTTCATCAGATGTCAAACGACCATATGATTCGTTTGGCACTGCACCGATCTAGAAGCATGGCTTGACCTCCTCCCTATGACACCAAAAAGCCTCCTGACAAAAATACATGCCGCAGCAAGCAAACTGATCAAGAACACTGACCGACGTCGGAATCATGTTCGTTGCCACGTACCTGTAGGACGCCCCCCCCCCACCACCCTGACCTGTGGAAATATACCCACCCGGAGAGCACCTCCCAACACCCTGGACCAAGGACCCTCCCACACACCTGGAGAACGCCTCCATGGTGGCGCAGAGCGCAGCGTAAGTGGCGGCTGAGCCGGCCAGACTGACGACGAACGGACAGCCGACCGGCTGCGGCTCTGGCTGGACGGAGCGGCACTGGTCGCGGTGCAGCGGCCAGTGGTCGCGCTGACACGCCAGGTCGCAATAGCCGGTCCGGAAGCAGCGCGTGCAGCGGCGCAGCTTGGTGTCGCCGCTGACCTCCTTGCGACAGCTCGAGCACTGGCGCACTACGCTCGGATGCAACAGGCGCTGGTGGGCGAACGTCACACCAATGTCACTCACAACCCTGCAGACGAACCGACACACAGCGCTGCCCCGGACCAACGTCACACCATTGTCACTCACAACCCTGCAGACGAACCGACACACAGCGCTGCCTCGGACCAACGTCACTCACAACCCTGCAGACGAACCGACACACAGCGCTGCCTCGGACCAACGTCACACCATTGTCACTCACAACCCTGCAGACGAACCGACACACAGCGCTGCCTCGGACCAACGTCACTCACAACCCTGCAGACGAACCGACACACAGCGCTGCCTCGGACCAACGTCCACCATTGTCCTCACCCTGCAGACGAACCGCACACAGCGCTGCCCCGGACCAACGTCACTCACAACCCTGCAGACGAACCGACACACAGCGCCGCCTCGGACCGAAGTCACACCATTGTCACTCACAACCCTGCAGACGAACCGCACACAGCGCTGCCCCGGACCAACGCCACTCACAACCCTGCAGACGAACCGACACACGCGCTGCCTCGGACCAAAGTCACACAACCATTGTCACTCACAACCCTGCAGACGAACCGACACACAGCGCTGCCCCGGACCAACGTCACACCATTGTCACTCACAACCCTGCAGACGAACCGACACACAGCGCTGCCTCGGACCAACGTCACACCATTGTCACTCACAACCCTGCAGACGAACCGACACACAGCGCTGCCTCGGACCAACGTCACACCAGTGTCCTTCACAACCCTGCAGACGAACCGATACACAGCGCTGCCTCGAACCGAACGTTCGGTTCGGGGCATAAAAATTCCCTCGGGGATCCCAAAAAGCGGCGTCGATGACCCACAAATAAGCACAGCGTGATCCCAAGAATCGCATCATGACTCGACAGAAACCAAGCCGGAACCATGAAAAATATGGAGATTCCGAAAAATATATGTTCAAGCCAAGAAAATTGCCCCGGAGCCCCAAACATACCACCAGATGCCTGAAAATTCGCGTACGGCCCCGAAAAAAAACAAACGTACTGGAGCTCGACAAATCGCAGCGGGACCCAAAAATATGGCACCGGGTGACATAAAAATCAGTCTGGGACAAGGACTTTAGAAAATCCAGAAAAAGTCACCAAAAATTGCGTCGAGCCCAGAAAACTGGTTTCGGATCCCCCAGAAACCATACGCCTGGACTAGAAACGACGAGCCGGGACCCCGAGAAATCATACCGGAGCCCCCAAAACTGCGCCGGGTCCTACAAAGCATACTGAGTCTCTCAAAAAGCGACAAGGCCTTACAACATGCGTTGCAGCTCTAAATGAACACACCGGGAGCTCTAAAAAATACATCGTAAGTCCTCAAAGCACACCGGAACATGGGGGCCAAAATTAGGCTGGGGCCCTCAACAGTGACATGGTCCTAATGAAAGACCAAAAAGCCCGACACAAAAAATACATCGGGGTCTTCGAAAACGCGCCGATACCTCAAAATATCGTCGGTGCACAAAAAGCAACAACTCCAAAACAAGAGCCGGGGCCTCAAAAACGAACCGCGACTTTTTTCGCCAACAAGTTCCCAATTTTCCCAGCGAACACCTATACAAGGCATTTCACACGTCAAATATGGCACAAGACAATCATGTGACAGCAATTAGCAGAACGTGGGAGGTCCAGCAGAAACTGGAGAATCGCACGAAGTGTGGCGAAAGCGCCGAATGCGCAATGCGGATGTAGAAGTGCACGAACGTTGGCATTTTGGCGACGGGGCGTTATGAACTGGAATGTCTGAAATTGGAAAATTTCACATTTTTGACTCATTTGCGCAGGTGTAATTTCAGCAGTGTGAAGTGACTTATCAAGGGATAGCAAAAGAAAAACCTTCGAAAGGACGAGGGGAGTTAGGGTTGAAATCCGGTGACTAAGAAACGATGGTGGTAAATTGGGTCCCAGCCACAGTACAATTAAATTGGTCACTAATTACTTGATAAAAAGAAAGAGGCGCCTTGGAAAATATACTGGTCGCAATCCGGAGACTTGCTTAAATGGGGGTAGGTGGGCATCCTCAAAATACGTTTGCCCCCCCCCGCCCCTAGCGAATATCCTAGGTACGCTACTGCCTGAACCTACCTTAAACGCCTTAACAACACCTCCTCATTCTCTGCACTTACCACCTCGATAGCCTTCCAGTGCTTCCTGCAATTAATGCCGTGTGTGCGCTGATGCTTACAGCTCAACCTAGAACTTTCATTTTGCCATGGTGCATGCTGCCAAATTCCTTGCACTGTTTAGTAGCGTAGAGAAACGGAAGGCAAAATCATCGAAAGGTAAATATTTCTAGTAAATTTCAGGGTACTTCCTCGACATGTCAATAACCAATAACGGTTTGTTTCAATATTTTGGGCTTTGCAAGCGGATCAGTGATTGTCGTGCAATATGCATCCTCATGATAGCGCAGGTGGGGTGGGTGGGTGGGTGGGGAAGGATAACCTCCTGCTTGAGAATGGCGGTACGCATCAACCTCTTGGCGACGCCCATCATCACGGCGGATAATTTGTACGGACTGTCTTCCATCCATCCATGACTCATTACCTCCAACTACACGAATGGTGACGCACCCAACAAACAGTTCTCCAAGTGACCTCAGTAATAGATAATCATCAAAGGACCATTCAAAGGACAGACTTGCTGAACGTCCGACGCCACGAACTTCCTGGTGCGTCTCTCGGCAGACAGGGTGAAGCCATATCCCCTTGCCCTCACCTGTGATGTGACGGCACCGGTTCACCTAGTTCACAGCTCACCTGGATGACCACCAGCTCGACCACATCCTCTCCGACCACGGCAGGATCGAGCAGCTCGAATGCCAGCATGTGTGAGGTGGGTCCGATGCAGTTGATGCCCGTGGTTCGCGAGTACACCTTCAGTACCTGTCGGCACGCACCCTCATTAGCTGTCTCACTGGATGTGGTGGGCTGACCTTGTACTGTGACGTATTTGTAGGAAAACATTGTGGGAAAATGGAAGGACGCTCCATGTTCTTCATAAAATATTTGCTGTAGTGGAGGATGTAGATGCAAGGAGAGAAAACTTCTACGGGAAGAGCAAAAATACGCAAACAATTAGGGGACCCAGTCTAGAAATAAGATGACATGGAAAGCTATTGGGCCGGCTTGCTTTACAACGTGCTCTGAAAAATACATTGTATCTGTGTTTACACATACAAGCGCATTCACAATGGCTTGTGTCTATTATTGAGCAGGATTAGAGTAAAAAGGAGCCGACAGAACAACAAGGAATACCATAAAGTTGCAACCTCACACCGTTATGTACCTGCCTGTTTGAGACATACAGTCTCCATACAAACCCGGTTAAATGCCAATACAGCCATGTATCCAAACCTGCATTTGCTTGAGCCATCTAAACCTACTTCTGAGGTAACGTAGGAAAAAATGCAACGCATGGAATAAAGAAAAGGAGCGAGGCTGATGGTGGGAGACCAAGGCCAACATAATGCTGATCGGCAACGTAAACATTAACACCTCAAAACGGTTATAGGTTATTTGAACTATGCTGATCCGGAGCTATATGGTGCGCTGTCACAGTCTACCGGCTTTAGTTTATCGTTGTTATTTTCATTATTATTTACAATTGCACGATTCCCTTCTAGACATTTCCTTCACTTTACGAATATTCAATTCATGTCAGCTAAATACAAATACACTCCAAACGACACTCCACGAGGTTGCATAATTCTGGTATTTAGTTTGCCTTAACTCGCGCGTGTGCTAGTTACTGATTTGAATTATCACTTAAGACCATAGATGAAGAAGTTGAGTAAAGTACCAATGCTATACCGACAATACGTAAACAGAGCCGGTGTTTACAAATAGTAGCGCCGCTCGCAGTGCTATATTCGACAATAACGTCAACAGTAGCCCTCAGCAGTGGTTAGTTAGCGATGTAACCAAAGTACCCCTCAGCAGTGGTTAGTTAGCGAAGTAACAAGTAGCCTGTCGCTCAGCAGTGGTTAGTTAGCGATGTAACCAATGTAGCCCGCCGCTCAGCAGTGGTTAGTTAGCGAAGTAACCAAAGTAGCCTGTCGCTCAGCAGTGGTTAGTTAGCGATGTAACCAATGTAGCCCGCCGCTCAGCAGTGGTTAGTTAGCGATGTAACCAATGTAGCCTGTCGCTCAGCAGTGGTTAGTTAGCGATGTAACCAATGTAGCCCGCCGCTCAGCAGTGGTTAGTTAGCGATGAAGAGCGTGCGCTCACCTTGTGCTTTCGCTCCTCGATCAGCTTAATGAACTTGGCTGAAACGCCCGTTTTCCCTGCCAATTTCTCCATAATCTCATCTGCTGTCCCTTCGGCCGTCACGTACAGTTGGTACTGAAACATAGCCGATTCGCTGTCAACAGACCCCAGTCGGGCTTAGGGGCGCATTGACTGCGTCGGTCTACAGCGAACAGACCAACAGACCGAGTCAACACCTGCCCCGCTCTGAAAAAGAGATCCTAATGTACTTCACACTTTTCCAATACACATCGCACGAGTATCGGGCAGTGACTCACCTAAAAAGCCCGACTCACAAACACAATATGTTCCAAATCTGCTACGCCCGCCTCACCTATATCATGTTTGCGAAGTTCATACTGTAACAGAGCTAGGCTCACACGAGCTCACACAGATTCCTTGGCACATGAGAGTCTAAGTTTTCGGATGCGATCCGCGATAGCGGTGCAGTTGAATGATGTAACCAGTCTTCTTATATTGGCGATGAGACGGCGGCAGCAAGATAGGCGGCCAGAATGTTCGGTCTTGTGGCCCACGGCCACCAGCAGCGTGATCAAAACGAGGCAGACCACCCGCAGCGCTGCTGAACTCGCTCTGCCCTGCCACCCGCTGCACCGGCTCATCTGCGGTGAATGCAATGACCCGACGGACCAGGCGAAGCTGTCTCATCTGACTGCACCGACTGGGAGAAGCTGGAGCGGCTGCTGGGGGCAACCTCCGACCTATTCGCCGCCACAGACACCATTGAGCTGGCGTCAACACCTACCGTCGATACCGCAGACCACTGAGCTGGCGTCAACAACTACCGTCGATACCGCAGACCACTCATCGAGCCGAAAGGCGCCGTGTAAAACACCATTTGGTAGCATAAATATGTCGAGGAACAAATTAGATCTATATTGGACACAGTGTCACATCGACATAGCTATTATAGACAAAAAGACAAACAGATACTGCCCGAGCAATCACTCTTTAAATCAATAGCAAGGAAAAACAGCTATCCCTGATCATTTTGGACAACCTTACCTCTCTTGGATCCGCAAATTTATTTTCGCCCTTCCACCTAAAAGCTGGTTACTGGCAAATCGCGATGGAGGAATGGAGTCTCTGAAAGCTAACATTGACTTCTTTCTTAGGTTTGTGGAATATTGGTAAAATGTATTTTTTAATACATAACGATCCATCAAAATTCAATTAACTGTTGAACATAGTACTGTCTGACATACAAAAGCAGTTGGTATCAGCGTGAATCGGAGACATAATTGCCTACCCGAAACATTGTATGAGCATCTAGCACGTTCGGAAGAAGTTTTCCGTCAACTGCAGAGAGAAAACCTGAAATGCAAGTCGTAGAAATGTGACTTCTAGAAATTTGGGGTCAAGTTGCCTGTCTCACAATCGAAAGATTGTGGGTTCGAGTCTCACCTGTCGCTACTCTTCGCCCGCGACCAATCGGCGTGGGAGATTGGCGAGGCTACATGACTCAACGGTCGACGTGTCATAAAACCAGTAACCAGCAAGCCCAGACACGAATCCCAAGTCACGGCAACAGATGCAAGGGAGCCGGGTCTACGCCAAGCCCGGACGACTTCCTTGACACATGATAGTTCCAGAAGTTCTGGGCTGCTATCCGCGGCTCCAGTACAGCCAAAGGTTGTCACTAGTCGCATTATGTTGTCGATGCCCGGCGACAGCGAAACACACGGCGATAAACAGTTCATCCATAGACAGACCATGAGTCTAGGCTATCAGCAGTATGATACTCGGACACGATCATGGATCAGATAGACCCCGACCGGCCGCGGCGCCGTTCCAATCCCGTCTGAGACAGACCCCGGCTCCGGCCAGAATACACACTAAACACATTTGCCAAAATCACATCAAAAGACTTCCAGCAACTGCATACGGTTGTGAATGCAACCTCAGCCATACCTGGGAGGTGTCAGCCCTGGTGATTCAGACAACATAACAGTGGTGTTCCATGGAGGCACCTGCTGCAATTATGTTACCACTACCAGTCCACTGCTGCCGAGAACAATGACATGGGGACTGGGGACGGGGATGGGGAGAGTCGCCGGCGGTGGCGTGGCACGGCTGGAGCGCGCGCCACCGTAGACCGGCATAGGTTGGCGGCTGGCGGCGGAGTAGGGACGGTGATGGCCCCCACGACACAGCTACAATTGTGGATCTAAACACAGATTTCGTTACGATACATCAGATCTCCTTTAGACCGGACGACACGGGTTCATGAGCACATGTGCTTCATCTCCGCCGACCGTGAACAAATGTCGGTGAAGCGGAGGGCTCCGGTGGCTATGGCCTCGGCGTACTCACGGCCACCGGCTGGACAGACGGGTCGGCCCAGAAAAACGCCACCGTCACTGGCCTCTTCTTCTTGGGCAATGGGATCGATAAGTACAGAAAAGGGTCGAACGTCACCGACACCTGAAACCCAGGATATCTTCATCAGTCGTCTGACGAGAACGTCACCGACACGTCAAACCCGAGCTGACATCGTCCAGCTGTTGGGAATATCATCAACATCTCAAACCCGAATCGGGAGATTGGTTGATTAATGAGCAAGCATCAAACACCTCACACCCCAGCTTCTCTCCCCAGCATGTTAAATGGCAATCCCAAGATAGACAGATCAATGTCTACCTTGGCACAGACTGGACAGACCAGCTTAGACTTGTACTGGCCGTGGAAGAGGTCGACGATGACCGAGTCGTTGCGGAGTCGGTACCGGTACCATGATTCGCGGGCCACCTCTGTGTCCGGCCTGTCGCCCGCCTCCACCTGCTCCGTGTATGGCTTGTGGCGCACGCGGTTCAAGTCCTGTCCAGCACGAGTGTCAGCCGCCAGACAGGGGTGACAACCAGACGTAATACACACATTATAGGCACGCGGGCGGTAGGGCAGCGCACGGAATGGACGGCGGCAGCGCTGGCGGCTTATTTCCTCATCTCGATTACCACCGAGCATTATATATCAACTGACAGTGCCACTGGTGAACACTTGCTAAGTTGGTTGAGCGCTGGCCTGCACTGGTCTCCCCTGTCCTGGCAACACAGCTCGAGTCGCTTCACGTGCTCGCATTTAGCCCCCGGCTGAGAGGGGCAGTTGGCAGCTGGACCGATAAGACCAGGGACGAGCTACCGGGCGGCCGTGTCGGTGCATTGACGGCACGTTAAACTTTCGGTCTAAATTCTGCCGTTGAACTGGAATTCATGGATCGGGTGGTGGGGCCAGGGTTCACGCAACAAGCTATGCTTAGCAATAGAACCCTGGTTCATGAAGCCATCCCAGCAAGAATTCGGATTAAATTTATTTATTTATATATATATATATATATATATATAAATATATATATATATATATATATATATATATATATATATATATATATATATATATATATATACATATATATGTATGTATATTGTATATAAATGTGCAAAACCGCAGCTGACATTTTCAGCGTTACGCATCCCACGAGTCACCCACCGCAGAAGCACCTCGAGATACCTCGTGCTCTGCGCCATTGCCAAAGCCATCTACCATCCCCTTCTCGTCATCACACCCTTGCAGCTGCCAGGTGGTCGCACCTCGTGCAGTCCGTCCAGCAGGAACGCCATGAACTCCTGGGCGTCGTGTTGCGCAAACCCAGTGAACTGAGTCGCTTTCTTGGCGACCAGCGCCTTGAGCTGGTGCGGGTTGTAAGAGCGGTGCTGGCCCGACCACAGCACGCGCAGCAACACGGCGAACGACAGCGCCAGCTGGCCGCACATGCCCAGCGGGTTGTCGCGATTGATGTCCGCCTGGAACGACGAGTCTGTGGAGGCGCCACGGCTCGTCACACCGGCCGTCCACTCAAACTTATCGCAGGTGACGCCCTGGGGACGGATCCATACACAGTGCACACGCCGACCGTCCACTCAGGCTTATCGTAGATAACGCCCTGCTGACCGATCCGTACACTGTACAGGGTGGGTTAGATCACGGGCCGAAGAAGATCAGCATGCACAGCGAAATGTCAGCATTAACGCATGACTGACTACGTGAGACTGTTTTACACCATGCTATAGTTTTACACCATGTTACAGCTTTGCACCGTGATATTGTTTTACAGACAGGTATGTCAGAAGCTCTACACGTTTTGAGTGTA